>JAOQMP010000132.1:53086-81702 GCA_027563575.1 Erythroxylum pedicellare | reverse complement strand
TTTTCATCAAATGTTACAATTTTTTATCATAGATAATGTTTTAAAAACTGGTAAGACAAGATGTTTAAGGTTTAACTCATATTAAACCGTCATAAATTAGCTAAAAATTAAATAAAATTAAAGAATTTGAAATACAATCCTATTAAAGAATTTGAAGTTGCATTGAAAAATTATATTGTTAAATAAAAACTAATTTAATTTATTTTAGTTTATAAGAACTTATTAATTAATAAAAATTAAAAGATTAATTAATAAATTGATTAATTTTTAACAATAAGAATTATTCAAATTTTAACAGTTTAAAATTTTACTGAACCGGTTAAATTTTTTAATGATGAATCGAAGATGACCATCAGTAGTAATTATGAACAATTTGAATTTGTCTTATTCAAGAAGTATATTAGACTAACTCTGCTTTTACTATTCCATCTACAATCTGGAATCTATAATCTGAAAAAGGAAAAAACAAACTATTCTGAACAGGGCCTAAAAGAAAAATAGAAAAAGTTCAACAAGAAAGCAAACTTTGGGCCTTTAGATAGAGAAATTCGAGCATGAAAAAGTGCAAGCTGGGATGCCCACCACGAAAAATTGGAAATGGAAATCAACAGTCAATACCATGGGCTTGCTCTTCCAATGTCTTGTGAGAATAAGAAATAGCCCTTTTAACTCTGAAGCACACTTGTTTCAAAACCCACAAGCTAAAAGGCAAGGATAAATTATAACATTTTCAATTTAAATATTGATTGTTATAAATAGACATTAATAAATTAATTTATAATATATCAAAATTTAACAAAAAATATTAATTATTAAAATGTATCTAAATAAAAGCTGCTTTACTAAAACTGTTGATATTTAAAATTAGCTTACAAATTATAAGCACATCTAACTCGTATACTATTGATAACTGATTTTTGTGATTTGTAATATACAAAAGATGACGTGGCAAAAGACAATTGCAGAGGGTATTAAATGTCACACGTGTTGTCCAACTACTTCCTGTACCTCTCCTATAATTTTTCCCGCGACCCGAACCTCCTCTGTTTCAGTGATTGTTGCCAACGCCACCCTATCCAGATACTTCACTTCAACAGTAATATCTCTTCCACGTTCAATTACTCCTTACATCAATATCTCTCGTTATTATTATAAATTTAAACTGCTCCTTATCTTCCCTATATCTATGGCCAATGACTCTGCTCTCAGGAACTCTCTCGTCTGGTTGGCCGCTGTTGTCTTCACTGTTTTCATTTGCACCCACTCTTTCAAGAAAATGGTTGTTACTTACATTCTAGGTGTGCTCGGTATTGCTGGGATTCTCCTGCCTGATTGGGATTTTTTCGATAGAGATTACTCTCGCTGGTTCTATCCCGTTACCGAAGAAGAAAAGCTCGCTCTCGCTCAGAGATCTGGGTTTAGGTTTGTTTCTCCTTTCGCTTTCTTGTCTTTTGGGGTTTGATTTGAATTCTGGGTTGTGGTTTTATTTTGTTCTGTTTCTCGGATCTGTAGAAAGGAAATGAAATGAGACGGCGTCCCATAAGTTTGGTCTGGAAATTTGTTAATTGATTTTACTATAAAACGATGGGATATGCTAATCACTCAATCTAAGTGGCAATTTATTTTTTGCTTAGTTCAGTCCAGACCTAATTTTGAGAAGCTTTTCGCCTACATAGTTTCCCTTCCATCGGGAAACTAAGTCAATTCCTTTTCGAAGTCTTTTCCACTGACGTAACTTGCTGCAAATGAACTTTGAAATCTGCTGATCATTGAAACTGTTACACACAGTTGCTTAATGTTGAGTCATCAAGGGCTTCACTTTGATCCTATCAATATAGTTTTTGTCTGAATTTGTGCCTTTAAAACTCAGTATGCAGGGGTTTCCTAATTTATGCCTCAATGCAATCTATCTCTGCAGGAACAGAATTTCTCCTCTTAGAGTGGTCGTTTACACCACTATTTACAGTTATGCTTTGTACAAGTGGTGGATTTTCATAACCTCATGAAGCAAAGGAGCGTTAAGGCTGCAAGTGAGCTTCAAAGAAATTGGCTTGGAATTTTCTCGTGTTCTTTTGGTTGGTATATGAGGATGGTGTCTCTGATAGTAGTAGTGAAGAAGCTATTACTTTTGCAGCATTATCTTGATGATCCTGAAGGTGCAAAAAATTGAACCAACTTATGTATATGTAAAATAAAGTAGTCAAAAGATGTGTTATAGTTAATGATCAAGTGTACTTAATTCTTTTCCTCCTGTGAAATGAGTACACACTTATTCCTATTTCCAAGCATAAAAATAGTCAACTTATTTCGATATCTGTTTTTTAAAATTAAATTATTTTTATTTAATTCCTTGTGAAAAATGAAGACCAAACTTCACGACGCATCGTTTAATAGGCCTCGTGTAGGTTAGGTTGCGACGCATCGTTTAATAGGCCTCGTGTAGGTTAGGTTGCGACGCATCGTTTGATAGGCCTCGTGCAGGTTAAGTTGCGATCTCTCTCTCTTCTTTTCTCAGTAGTTAGTAGTCAACTTCGTTTCCATTAGAGTATCCAGAAAATTTTCTCACCTAACAGCAACTCATGTCGCGGCTCACGGGTATTCAACAATCTTTGGAGGAGACAAATACAGAATCCCTCAGAGATCTGGAATCGTACCTTCAGAATGAGTTGGAACAGGTCCTTTTTCAAAAGGAACTCTACTGACACCAACAATCCAGATGTCAGTGGCTCAGCCAAGGTGATCGTAATATCAGATATTACCATGCTGTCACGTTTGCTAAAAGATGGAAGCTCCACTTCACCTCTCTGACAGACAATTCCGGAGTTTTCAGAACTGACCCCACTGATATGCGGCACATAGCTCAGACTTTCCTTACGAAGCTCTATACCGCCAACCCTTCCCCTCCCTCTCCATTCCCGTTTAGGGGCTGTTTCCCTACCCTCCCACCTAGAGCTTCCCGAGAGTTGGTTCAGCCTCTCCTACCTACAGAGGTCAAGATCGCTTTTTTCTCCATGGTCCCTAATAAGGCTCCTGGTCTTGACGGCTTTACCACTTTATTTTTTCAAACCCAGTGGGGCACCTTTGGGCCTTCTCTACTCAATCTCCTCTAGCAAACTTTCAAACACGAAGTTTAGGCTTCTGAACTAAACTGCACCACCATGATCCTGATCCCAAAACTTCCCTCCCTATCGTCCATCACTCAGTTCCGCCCGATTGCTCTGTGCTCTATGATCTACAAAGCCCTCACTAAGGTCATTGTAAATCGCCTTAAACCCTTTCTTGCTGACCTTGTCGCTCCTACCCAATGCAGTTTCGTCTTGGGGTGTCAGATTGTCGAAAAAATCATTATCGCTCAAGAAATTATTCACACTATGCGCAAGAAAACTGGGAAGAAAGGTTTCATTGCGGTTAAGGTGGACCTCGAAAAAGCCTATGATCAACTCTCTTGGGACTTCATCCATGCCACCCTCATTGACATTGGGCTCCTCGGATCGTTAATCTCTCTTATCATGAAGTGTGTCTCCTCAGTTTCCATGCAAGTCCAATAGGGCGGAGGTCTTAGTGATTCTTTCACCCTCTCCCGGGGAATTCGTCGAGGGAACCCCTTATCGCCTTACCTCTTCGTGCTTTGTATGGAATGCTTGGGTCATTTAATTTCTCAAGCTATCTCCCAAGGCAGTTGGATACCCATCCGTCTGAGTCGCCGAGGTCCTCCTTTAACGCATCTATTCTTTGCCGACGATCTCATATTATTTTCTGAAGCTTCTCCTACTCAAACTCGGATCATCCGTGATACGTTAAATCTCTTTTGTACTGCCTCCGGGCTAAAGATCAGTCTTGTGAAATCTCGTTATTATTTTTCTAAAAACGTCCCCCCATCTATCGCATGCCAACTGAGCAAGGATTTGGGCTTTCAACAGACCATAGACTTAGGTTGATATCTCGGAGTCCCCTTGCTGCATGACCGGGTGCACAAACGTATGTATCAATTCATCCTCAATAAAGTCCAGAATCGCCTGTCCGGCTAGGCTGAACATCTTTTATCGTTTGCAAGACGTACCACCCTCATCAAATCTGTCATCTCCGCCCTCCCTACCTACGCTATGCAAACGACTCGTCTCCCTCGCCGCCTCTACGACGAACTGGAAAAAAATTATGCGTAACTTCTTGTGGGGTTCTTCTCCTGGCCAACGTAAAATTTACCTTGTCAACTGGGACACAGTCTGCCAACCAAAAGATCTCGGTGGTCTTGGAGTTCGCAAGATTCGCGAGACCAATGACGGGCTTCTCACTAAGTTAGGCTGGGCCCTAATGTCAAAACCGTCTGCACTTTGGGTGAGAATCATGACTACAAAATACAACCTCACCCTCAATACCCTGCCCCCCACTCTGGAAGCAGGCGGCGGTTTTATGATCTGGTGGAGCATCACAACCATTTGGCCCTAAGTGTTGCAAGGGGGAAAATGGATTATCGAAGATGGCACTACAGCCCGGTTTTAGTTGGACCCCTGGGTAGACTATCTGGGACCTCTCATTGAGCATACACTTGTGGACCCACCCACCTCTGTCCTTGAGCACCGTGTTGCAGACTATGTGGATTCTTCCAGTAACTGGCTTTGGCAAGACTTTCAACTTTTTGGCTTTAGCAAGACTTTCAACTTTTACTTCCTCACACTGTCAGTCTTTTCATTGCAGGTATTCCCCCACCCCAGCATCTCCGAGGACTGGATCAGATGATATGGGGGAGAACAGGCATCGGATAGTTCACGACAGCGTCCGCTTACTCGATGATTATGGACCACACCCTTCACGACGCTGGGAGTTTCTGGCAAACAATTTGGCACTGGGCAGGCCCTCAACACATTTGTTCATTTCTCTGGCTACTTGTCCGAGACCGACTATTGACCAATCACCAGCGTCTGCACCGTCACCTGACCTCGTCAGCGGAATGTCACCACTGCCGCACGGAGGAAACCTCCCTTCACATCGTGAGAGACTGCCCTAGAGCACGCCGTCTTTGGCACACCTTTCCCCTACAAGACATCTCCCAGGAGTTATTCTCGCTGCAAGCTCATGACTAGATCCACACAAATCTTCACCAGCACCACCAAATTAACGGTCTGCCCTGGGATATCATCTTTGGTGTTGCTTTTTAGTTTCTATGGAACTGGAGGAATAAAGCGATCTTCGACCCCCACGCTTCCTGGCTGACTTCCCCCACTGATAGCATATTAGCCTTTGTTGACCAGATACAGCAAGCCACATCTAGTTTCTCTCGTACTATTCCTGGCCATCGCTCCTGGCATAAGCAACTTATTGGATGGTCCAAACCGTCCCCTGGTTGGGTAACACTCAATACCGACGAAGCCTGCAAACGATCACCTCCTCCCGCCTCAGCGGGCAGACTTATCCGTGACAGCATCAGGACTTGGAAGGGTGGATTTATTTAGAATTTAGGATGGTGCTCTCCACTTACAGCTGAACTCTGGGGTGTATTATCCAGGCTCAACCTGACCTGGGAACTTGGCTATTGCCAAGTGGCGCTGAACCTAGATTCTCAAGCCGTGGTCCGCCTTTTATCTGACTCCGCTCAATGCACGGCTTCGCTGAACCTACTCATTGTTAGCATTAATGAACTCCTCAACCGCAACTAGGTTGTATGCACCCGTCACATTTGTCGGGAGGGCAATAGATGTGTCGATTGGCTCGCCAGCAGTTCATTGTAATTTAGGATTAACTACTTTTGTTAACGCTCCCTCCGGGTGTCTCTCCATCCTTTGTGAGGACAGAGCTGAGATTAGTTTTCTTAGATTAATTATGTAAGGTGCACTGTTTATTTTCCGATCAATCAAAAAAAAAAAAAGCTCCCCAAAAACCCTAAATTACAACAGGAGACGAAAGTGGCAATCATAACGATATCCAGCGAAAAGGTAACTTCGATCTTCCTTTTCCTTTCTTGTTCTTCATGAGTCTCAGCCGTTTTCACCATGTAATTTCATCAAAGCACTTCTCCGTTTGCGTTTTCGGTTTTCAAACTGTTTTATTAGACTACAAAAACGTTTATTATGTATCGTTGTATTTTTCTTGGGGCTGAAGAGAAGAAGATGAGGCTGCTAACCCACAACATGCTATCGTCAAAAATAAAGGGGGTGTCCAATGGCTTCCCTCTGCTTATAGAGGTAGAGAAAGTGATCGAAAAGCAAGTGGAGCTCAACCCGGACTTTCTGAAGAATATTTTTCAAAGGTGGATTGGAAAGCCCTCGTCGAGGCAGCTCGAACTATGGGATTTGCGGAACTTCCCGAAGAGGCTAATTTGTTAATGCTCGACTCCAGTGAGTTCCTCAGTAAATTTCACCACGCGCTGTTGGAACTTCATGTCGAGGAAGGAGCTTTGATTTGTCCTGAGACTGGTCGCAAGTTTCCTGTTAATAAAGGCGTTCCCAATATGCTCCTTCACGAAGACGAGGTTTAGCCTACATCCTTGTCGTTCTTGAGGTGCAGTGCATTTTTGTTACTTAATTGTAGAAACTTGATGTATTAGGGTACGGAAATCGTTTGAAGACTTTTTAAGATTGTTCCTCGTGCCTTTAGATTGAATTCGTGGATCACTTTTTGCAGTGATGCATCATCTAAAGGCTGTGGTGTGGAATAACACAATGTTACGGTACCTTGTTGCTGACCTTTTCTGCTTTTGCCGTGATTATACTAATTCGTAAGCTAAAATCATGGCCTGGGTCATCTTTTATCAATTGTATCATTGTTGTAAATTTTAGTATTGGATAAAAGGAACAAAACAGAGAATTACAGTTGAACCATCTTACTTAGAAAATCTACTGAAAAGGGTATGCTAAACAGTTCACCTGTATCATTTCATTCCTACTAGGATCTTGAAGAACTAACTAAATTTATATGGTACAAACAATCTCTCCAATTACCAGCAGGAAGGCGAGTCGAAATAATTGAGCTACTGTGACACAACAATTAACTAGTGTCTATGATGCTTTCATTCCTGAGGTTTCGTCAGGAGGAGGGGGATGAAACTATCTTTCTTTCGCGGAGTTTCATCGGGAGGAGGAGGGACACCAAAAACCCAGTCCAAAACGTTGAGATATTTGGACCTGAACACTTCCCTCTCCTGAGCATAGCAATGCATAATTATAGCTGTTGCGAAACTGAAAATCGCCACATCTGCTCTCTTAAATTTCTTGGACTGCGGTAAATATCCGCTCTCAGTCATGCACGTAAAAAAACTCTCAATTGCCCGTGCAAGGCAATACAATGAAATCTCAATCCGCCTGCTCTTCTTCTCTATAGCCAAAGCTAGCCCAGTTGGAAACTGCAAAGATCAAGGAGTATTTGTTTCATAAACACAAAGCTATATTTCTCTATAATTAAATAAATGGTTCAAAGAAGATACCGTTCCCATTGCCAACAAAGGAATACTGAACCTATTAACAAGTCTGAAGAGGAGACATGTCCACATCCTGCCAAGCATTTGAAAGCGTCTTCAGTGAGGAGGTTCCTTTTTCTTGATAAACATTTATATTAGTGATAAGAAACAGGAACATATTAACGTGACAAGGACTTCCTCGTGTCAAGCACACAGAATAAGACGGAGGTCGGAACTAACCAAGCAGATGAGCAATATACAGATAGAAACAAACTTGATCTTGCAGTACCAAGAAGCCCTTTTGCCAATATCGAGTAAGGCCTGCCAAGAATATAGAGGCAGGGAGCATCAATTTGGGGGTAAATATTGAGAGGCTATTTCGGAAACTTCATTGTACCAACAAATTCAACTGTGATCGATGAACCTTACATAATCCCAAATGCATACCACCAAACATGTCTACTTTGGGATTGTTAAACGGGAGAATTTACGTTGTTATGAATGAGGATAGTACCTTTTCAAGAGGCCCTGACGATGAACTATCAATGCAGGGATCAAATATACAGGCAGATATACTGGCAATGCTCTTTTATATGCTTCAACAAAAAAGGATAATACATGCGTACTGCATGGCTGTTTTCCATGTATGATCTGCACAAATAAAAAGAAGTTTGCAAAATTTGTTGAAATCACAGAACAGTATATCAATTCAATATCTAGACAAGTAATGAAGCCATGGATAAGCACTGAAACATATTGCCAAATCTAAGAAAAATTAAGACATGTAATATTTACAACTCCGAGGATCACATTGATAGATAAATCCTTGCAATCTTCAGGAAATGGTAACTATCATAAAGGACCGAGAAAAAAATGTCATCTTGAACCATTGGCTTTGACCAATTCCGACACTTTTGAAAGCAAAACTAAGATCAGTTCGAAAGAAAGGGTCATAAAGGTTACAATTACATCAAGCATTTAGCACTAGCAAGGAAAGAGAAGTTATAATTACATTTAGTTTTACAAGGAATAGTAGATTTAGACTACCAGGGAAAAAAAATCAAAGTTATCGCAATAATTTCATCAATGTTCAACTAATACGAAGTTTTGGAATGGCTTAAGCAAGTATCTAGAGCATATTCAGAAATTTTGGGAAAAGCTTAAGAATCTATTTTAAGGACGATACACTTTAACCACATGATAACTCTCTCATGGTGTGCATCTCTCAATCGTTCTTCCGAATGCATGAACCATTTTCATCCAGGGGAAGAATACAAAACTTGTATTAATCTTAGAAACAAGAATGAAAAGACCTTTGCATAAAGTAGCATCTAAATAAAAGTAGAGGTGATTTTTCTTTCCAATATCCATACACAAGTTGTTGACAGAAAAATCACAATCCAGAAACTAAGGATGACATGTGGAACTTGAAGAAATTTCATATTCAGCCTCATGAAAGGCTTATCCACACATGCGAAGAAGCAGAATGTCTATAACTTTTCATTAGAATGATCAGAAAAAAATCAACCTTAGCATCTTTTCATTTATGCACATATATATCCCCAAAAAAAGGATTAGCAAAGTTTGAGCCATATTAACAAAGGGTATCCACAATGGAAGATGAGAATGAAAGAATATACATAAAGAACCATTTATGTAGTAGATATGTGATCAATATCTAAAGGAAATTTTGAAGGGAAAAGAAATTATACCTGGCAGGGGATTTTCATTTCTGGATTGAGTTTCATATCAACACCTGTGGATTTGTAGTATTTCTCTATCGCCTTTAAACTTGTAAATGGCAAGCCACTTGCAAGCTCTTTCACGCCTTGAAGTATGGAAAGATCCTTTCCACCATGTTTATTCAGAAAGGACTTGTATGATGGCGGCAAGCTCTCTTGTCTCAATATGTAAGCAGACCTGAGAAGAGCATGCTTTTAATTGAACTCTGTCTATATAAGAATTAAACCATCATGTGAAATTTAAAAAATCTATCAGCCAGGACCAAAGTCATTAGTTCCTTAATTTAAACACAAAACAAGACATTCTAGTATATGTCAATCTTAAGCCGTGAAAAAATGAACAAAAGGAACAAAATTAAAGTCCTATTTAAAACAAACTTTTATGCAGCTCCAGACAGTATATTTCAGATTTGAGCATCATAATCCGCAAGTAAAAGGAGTTAGACACTGCAGGTGCAGAAGAAGTTCTAACCTTAAAAGAAAAAGAAAGGAACAAGGCAAGCCTTCAGAATTAGATCAAAATTTAGCAGAACTAAGCCTCTCAAAGATTGCTTCGCCAATTATAGTCAGATACTAGCCAATTGTTGTGAATTGACGGTAGTCAACATTTCAATCACCAAGCATCATAAAATTAAAATCGTTCATCTTCAATCAAATCACTCATGCAGTCATGCCTATAACCGAAATAGTAGAAACCCGAACCCTACCATCAGCATTAGCTATTAGTCATCAAAACAGACAGTTATCCAAATGCTCAAGATAATGAGAATACTAATATCAACAACATCCTAAAACAAGCTGATGAAACAAATGTCAACCCAACCCCTGGACTTGCCTTGAGACAGAATGAGATACTCACAAGATTTGAGAAGAGGAGAGACACATGAGAAATATGTCCCCATGCTTCCAAGTAAGAGGTTTGCAAATGTTACCAAACCGTTTGCTTTTAATTCCACATCGAGATGCTAAAACAGTAGCTCGCATAAGTATATATATGGCCAAGGTTGTATGTTGAGTGTTAGGGCCAGTAAGAAGCATAGACGGCCCGGCAATCAACCCTGCCAATAAAGCTCTCCATCTTGCAGTCCTGAAACCGCAATCATAACGGGCTAAACTCAAGATTATTTTTACACAATACATCATAAGAACAATACTAAAAGTAATGGGAACTTTCATGATGTAGCAACTTGGGAATTTCGCTAAATTACCTACGGTGGCCTCCAAAGGAAGCTATAATTTCGTCGACAGAAACAAATGCGCCGGCGAAAGTCCCAAGGAAGAACCCGTATCTTAGAGTCTCTTTCACGGCTAAAGCGATAGCTTCACTATTCGTAAAGACTTCAACTTTCCTAATCGCAGCCACCAAAATCAATTCAACCCAGCTTTAACCAATCAAAAGCATATAAAGGGACAAATACATGAAGACCAAAAGAAGACTCACCGCGATGAGGATGATCTGGAGCGACGCAGCCTGGCGAGAATTGAAAACAGCGCGAGGCCACCTTTAAGACCAGCACCAATTGAGAACCCTTTCACCGACGCAGTAATAATTCTCCGAAGCTGGTCGGAATCGTTCAACGGAAGCGAATGAATATCAACTCCTAACAGAGAACGATAAGAAGAAGCCGACGGGCATGGTGATGAATCGGAGTTGGAGCAATGCGTAACGCTGAGGGATCTGTTATCGTGGCCACCACTCACGCCGGAAACGCGCGTCCCACCATTGGGTGCAGAGGCGGCTCCGACGACAGGCGGAAGCATGGTTGCGAAAAGGGTTAGTGCGAGGTGGAAGCCAAGTGTACACAGAAAAGGTGAATGAGAGGTGGTGGGAATGGCATTTGAAAGACTGTAGGCGTTTTGCTTCGCAGTTATCGAAGGGCCAGTGGACGAGGAACACGTGTGGGGTTGTTACTTTGAGAGTTTTTGATTTCACTATTTGGGACAATACACAAAATTTTAATTTTTTTTAATTACAAGAGAAAATATAACAGAAAAAATTGAAAAAAAAAACAAGCATGCAGTAACATGGAACTTGGCCGTACAAAGTGTCTAGATAAAAATTATGATGAAAATTATAAAAAATAGTTAAAGGAGGATCTTGTAAGAGATAGATGTCAAGAGATACCAAACTTGTAAAATGAGCCATAATATCAGTGCATTAGTTTCTTTTTACGGTGTGTATACTAAATTTGCGTCTCCCAAATTTTGTGAAGTAACTCTTAAGAACTATTATAAAAAAAAAAAGTATTTCTGTCGGTGGAAGAAGAAAGAAGATCGATGAATTTGAGTTATTTATGAATGTTTCCAAATTTTGATGATGTCGAATCCAGTGTCCAGAAATAGGGCTGCCAATTTAAAAGATGGCCAACAGACTAGGAGCATGTACCAAGCACGGAAAACTGTAATTTAAATGGCAGCGCCTAACATCTTTTTTGTCTTGCCTTTGATTGCTTGTGCCTTTTGAATAGATTTATAGACTTAAGATTCTGATTGCTGACCGTTTAGCAGAGTCTTTCTAAGTTATCGGGCGCTTCTATTGTACATGTTTGTAGGTTGTTTTTTTTTAACGGAGGAGTCGCAGTCGTTTATAGCTAGACGGCCCAAAACTTCGAATTCGAATATTCGGATACCTATTCCTGTAGTTTGGGACTTGTTAAGTAAGATTTTAAGATAATGTCATATAATCCATGTTTTTTATGATACTAGTTCAATACGAGGGGACATTAAAAATCAACAGAGAATGATCCAATTGATTTGTATGCGAAAGAAGATTGAATTAAAAACTAATTATTGTTATGATATTTAACTTTCTATCTATTAACAATCTCACTTGTGTATAAGAAGAAGAAAAAAAAAAAGACTGGATCCATGAATCTTCCCTATTTGAAATGCGGTATCTCCATCAGAATAAGCATAAATATTTTACAGGAGTAATGGGCTCTTACGTATTCAAAGCTTTACCAATATAATGACAACCATCACATTACGTTACTAATGTGGCTAATTGAATGAGTTCCATTTCAATTCAACTTTCATTCTCAATGGCATATATAAATCATCTTCATTTGCAAGGGTACGTAAACTTGATCGCTTTGCCAAACCTATGTAGAATTGATTACTTATGGGAAGGGTATGTAAATTGGAAATAGAAATAAAACAGAACAAGGAAAAGCCGACTTTTCTTTTCCTTTTTTCTCACTGAAGGCATACTTGTACCCACCTTAGCGATAGGATGGACCAATTAGCTCCGATCTATTTTGGTTCCATTAACAAAAATATGCGTACTCCACCACCAAGAAGTCGAGTTGTGTGGGGTTAATTTTCGCTTAAGCAAAGGTTGAGATTCGACTCCTGCCTGTGTATGCAACAGTGTTAAATACCTACCAAGCTGCCCTTTGAGATCCCACCTGGCACCAGCGGAAAATCATCTGAGTGTAGTAATGATTTAAAGGTGTCACCGATTACTCGAGCCCACCCAAATCACCTTGGAGGTTAACCCGAAAAAATTAAGCTTATTGGCATCGCTGTTGTCTGCAGGAAAATGAAAAGCGGCCAACGTAAGCCACTGCACGACTCTTCCTTTTTATTTTTTGGCCAGTAATAACCAGTAGAATGGAATGAAAGATTGGACAACGACGGAACCCTAGTAAAGGAATAAACTACAGGTCAAATGGAATTGGACCAACCAACCACGAAGAAAACAGAGATTTTTTAGTTCACTCTTCCTTTTCTCCGTGCAAAAGTGCAGGTATCAAGTGTAACTGACTACCTTTACCATTCTGATTTCTATCCTCCCTGGTATTTGAGTCACTGTACAAAACTCCTACTGCAATTCTGCAGAAGACTTGGTTGTCTCTGTTCATGCCACTTTAAGAACAATCTTCATAAATTCGTAAACAAAGTAACTTATTGAAGCCGAAGGAAGTACCTGAATACATACAAAAGGTGAAATCAGAGGAGAAATAGATCATCGTTACAATTCTGGAAGGGAAGTAGAACATCTTAGAAATCACGTAGTACATAATACCCCACGTGATATGGCACAGCAGTAATTTGAGAATGCAGTACTAAAACCAAGCTGTTAATAAGCATATTTGTCTCAGCAGGTGCATAAGACACTGATCTATAATGGAACGGGTGAATACGATCAAAGTATGGAAATCATGATCATAGTCCTGATCAAATATGTAGTGACATGCTCCATAGCAGATTTCATACGTTAGTCCACAACAAACATGCTTTCCAACTACATACCTGCAGTAAGCTGGGAATTAGTCCTGCATAAAGGGCTGGAATTCCACCCTGCTCAACAATCTTGATAAAGGTAGCAAATGCACTCATTTTAGTGGCCCGGACTTGCAATTGAAGCTGCCTTCTCACAACTTCAAATGGGTATGTAGCAGCTTCAGCACAAGCACCAGCAACAGCACCATAAAGCAATGTCCTAACTGGTCCCAGCTCTAGCTGGTCGAAAGCATTCAACTCATGCCCATATTGGGTCATATTTTGAATTCTTTTCCTGCCTTCGGGTGAATGTAGATATGCGGTTTTTAGGATATCATATACACCATAGAAAACTGCTCCTGAAGGTGCCATACTAATAAGAGAAGGTACCAACCCCTTGTAAAGGGAAAAGAATCCTTCAGTTTGAATCATATGACGGAAAGCACCAATAACACCGCCCAAAGCTTCCCCCCCAAGGGCCACCATCTTTGTTCTGATCTGAAATAAAGTTAATATATTTTATCCTTTCAGAAATACACTAAAGAAGATCTCAATATCTAAAAGGCTAAAAAATTGGTTAAACGTCTTCAAGGTGAGCAGAATGCGTAGTACATGTTTTTTATTTCCAAGGAGGAAAAAGGTTCAATAAGACCCCCAAATAAGAAACTTTGCACATCCAAGAGACCTGACTCCCCATTTTCCCACAGATTGTCTTAGATTCAACCAGATATCTTTCTCTATTACAAGGATACCCTGACAAAGACTCTTATCTTATGTACTAATAACCATAGGGAAGATTATAAGAAAACATACGAAACATAATTGCTAAGGTCTCATGCTGCAAAAAACCATGCATTATATTGGAAGCAAGAATTGGACAACCCGATACAAGAAAGAAAGCCCATTCGGGTATGGCAAGTGTAGAATTGAAGCACTGTATACTTAATACATAACAGGTATATACAATCAGGTTTTGCCACACATTGCTTTTATCAGGTATAGATATATAAAGGAACATAGGTGAAGTTTCAACATACCGTGTCTAGTGGCAAACATAGAACCGTAGCTGTAATGCCAGCTGCTGCACCAGCAATAAACCGCTCAAAATTGGTGGTTTCTTCATTTCCAGAGAATCTTAGCAATTGCTTCCTGTATGTATCGTATGCACAAAAATTAACTGCTTTAAAAGGAGCAGTGCGGAGAATGTTGACAAAGTTCCCCTTCCAAAAGCCTTTCACGCCTTGAGTAGTTGCAATCCTCTTAACAAGCTCGAATATATTCCTTTGTTCTCCACGAACTATATATTCCAGCTTTAATCTCTCAAGAGGAGCAACAAAAGTTCTGCCGCAAATAAATTTGTTCAGTCAAGCACAAAAATATGTCCATGATCCTACCACATATGATTGTTCTCATAAAACTTTCACTGCCAGCAAATATGAAAGAATCAAGAAGTTCTATTTATTGACTACAAGAACTTTGGAACTCATTTAGCAATGGACGCCAAACCCCTCTTACTATCATCAAAAGCAACTGACTTTAAAATCTTCAGAAAAATCCAATACCTTGACACCATGGCAGCGATAGCTCCAGCCCAAAGATGTTTTGTGGTGTTCATAGCACCGCTGCGTCCTCGCACCCGAACCCTCCATTTCTCTCTCGCCTTCGTAACGGAATTACCTTCTTCCACCACGGAGCTACTAACAACTCCGTTCTGTGCCACACAAGCTCTTTGTTCTCGTTCAATTCCGTCGCTTGTCAAACTCATCGACAGAAAAACCACATTAACACCATTCCTCCCTCTCCCCCTTAAAAATGAGGGTTTACGGGAAGAAACCGAACTTGAATCACTGACTGAACAACCTCTAGAAGAAACGTGCCTCATAAAGGAAGATGAGACAATGGGCTCCAGAAATATGCCACCGCAAGTGAATGAACTCGAATCGAATGAAAATGGAAAGTGGGGTTGGAGCTCTGGAGCTGAATTTCTCGACCAAAACTCGGATCCTGGCATTGTAAGCGCGTGGGAACTGGACCAACCAGGAAGACGATTCTCACTCTTAGATTTGGAACTTGAAGGATAGGAGGTTTGAGTGAGAATCGCGGGATTCATAAGAAAATGGGGGATTCTGGTTCAGTGCGAGCTTTACTTCCATAGGACAATTACAGAGGGAAACTTGGAGGATGATTTCGTTGGTCATATTTTCCCATTTCTTAGATATTTAGTTTCCTTTTAGGTCTTCTTTATTTTTCTTTTCTTTTCATTTCTTTAAAATTAAATAAGGCCCTCCCCTTTCGAACTTTGCACAAGTTCTCCGACAAACTCGACATACGTACGCAATTAACAGTGACCAAACATTAGGCTGGCAAACTTGGAGGAGCCTGGGCTCGGGTTTATATTTGTTGAGAACGTAGACAGAGCAAGAAAATCAAACGAGGGACAAAACTTCTCTATATTTCATCTCACGTGTAAGTCTATTTATACAGAAAAATAAACACGTGTTGTAGTTGACAGTGCTAAATGAACTAATTAATAAACTGCTAACTGCTAACTACTATAACTATTTACAACAATTAAATATATATACATTCTTCATGCCCCCCTCAAGTTGAACTTTGGCGAGCATCAAACAAAGTTAACTTAGAAAATAAGCTACGGAATAAGGAAGAAGGAAGGGGTTTTCTCAACAAATCGACAATTTGAAGATGCGAAGGAATTTGAACTGGAACAATTAACCCTTGCTTGAATTGATTACGAACCACGTGACAATCAATGTCAATGTGTAGGAATTTGAACTGGAACAATTAACCCTTGCTTGAATTGATTACGAATCACGTGACAATCAATGTCAATGTGTTTAATTCGTTCATAGAAGACATGATTAGAAGTGATATGAATGGCAGAGTTGCTATCATAGTGCAAAGGAATAGGCTTCTGTACTGGAACTTTCAAATTGTCCATCAAATAAGTAATCCACATCAACTCGCACACTGTAGAAGCCATAGATCTGTATTTAGCTTCAACGAAACTTCGAGAAACAGTATGTTGACGCTTGGTCTTCCAAGAAATAGGACAATCACCCCAATAGATGTAAAAACCAGTTAAAGACTTCCTGTTGATTTGGCAAGAAGCTCAGTCTGCATCAGAATAAGCTATAAGTCTCAAGTCATTGTTAGTTGGAAAAAATAATCCCATAGAAGGAGCATTCTTTAAATATTTCAAAACATAAAACACATGCTTCAAATGATTTTCTCTAGGCATCTACAAATATTAACTTAATTGATGCACGACATAGGTGATATCAGGCCTAGTAAAGCCTAAATAAAGAAGCCTCCTAACTAAACTCCTGTATTTTTTAGGATCCTCAAGAAGAGGACTGTCATCACGTTCTAGGATAGAACCCTTTGGAAAAGGAATTTTCTTGGGTTTAGCTGCCAAAAGACCTGCATCATTTAATAAATCCAAGACAAACTTTCTTTGATTAAGAAAAATGCTAGTTGGAGTTCGAAAGACCTCTAATCCCAAGAAATATGTTGGTAAGCCCAAATCCTTAATTGTGAACCTCTCATCTAATGCCCATTTCAAACCGCAAATTTCACCATCAGAACTCCCACAAATGAGTAAATCATCAACATAGACAAGTAACATAAAAAAACAACCATTCTTGTCTAGAACAAACAGACAGTGATCATGAGGGGATTAAAGAAAACCAAAATCAAGTAGAAAACTAGTTAATTCAGTGTTCCGTTGTCTTGAAGTCTACTTTAAACCATAAAGAGACTTCAATAACTTGCAAACTTGACCCTCCTTTGCTGTTGTATAACCTTTAAGTGGGATCACGTAGACTTCCTCATCTAAAACCCCACAAAGAAAGGCATTGTTAACATCTATTTGATGCAGAGGCAACCTTTTGCAGTTGCTATAGTCATGAATAGTCTCACCGTGACAACTTTTGCAACCGGAGAATAATTATCATAGTAATCTTCCCTATACACTTAATTGTACCCCTTTGCAACCAACCATGTTTTATGTTTGTCAAGAGTGCCATCAATTTTGAGCTTCAATTTATAAACACACTTACTCCCTATGTCCTTCTTTCCTTCAGGCAGATCAGTAAGAATCCAAGTTTTGTTTTTTTCCAGTGATTGAAGTTTGATGTTCATGGCAGTAACCTATTCTGGAACTACTTTTGCTTCTTTATAACTTCATGGCTCCTTCATAACACTAACATGCGTTAAGAAATGAAGATAATATGGAGGAAGTGTAGGATTCTTACAAAAAGAAAAAGTAGTAGGCATGTGCAGAGAAGTACATGGTGCAGTGCTGCTGAAATCACAAACAACATTGTTAACAACATAATCTGAAAGCCAACGTGGTCCTCTTAAGTTCTTGGTTGTTCTTTAGTGAGGGGCAACTCACTTGAAGTGGGTAAGACATCTGCCACAGGTACATCATCATCCACTGTAGCTGGATTGTCAGTGGTAAATAGAGGAACAACATCGGTAGTTGAAGGAATAGGATCATCTGCAGGACTTTCATGAACAACCTCTGGAAAAGACGAAGGAGGATCAATTATAGGACACACTGGAATGGGAACTCCTGCATCATAAGAAGGAATATCAAAAAAAGGATATATGGTTTCATTAAACACCACATCCTTGGAGGTCTATAACTGCTGAGAAGAGATATCATACACCTTATACCCATTATGACCAGAAACAAAGCCCAAAAAGATACATTTTTTGCTCTGACATCAAACTTGTCTTTCTTATGACTAGTATCTGTCATATAACACAAACACCCAAATGCTTGTAAAGCACTATAATCTGGTGGTCTTCCAAGTAGCACCTCATACGGACTCTTCCAATTCAACACAAAAGATGGCAACTTATTTATCAGATAAGTAGCATGAAATATAGCCTAACCCCAGAACCTCTTAGGTAGATGAGTCTGTTGCAAAAAACTTCTAGAAATCTGCAAAATATGGTTGTGTTTCCTCTTTACCCTGCCATTCTATTAAGGACTATATATACACGTCCTTTGATGAACAATGCCATGATCATGAAAAATCTTTTGACATTTAGAACCCACAAACTCTCCCCCATTATCACTTCTAACAACTTTAACTGAAGCAAAATACTGATTCTTTACCATTTTGAAAAAAAAATACTCAATAAGGAACTAAATTGATCCTTTGTCTGCATCAAATAAGTCCAAGTACACCTGCTGCAATCTTCAACGATTGTTAAAAAATAAAAAGCACTAAAAAGTGATTGTGTTTGATAGGGCCCTCAAACATCCATATGTAACAATTCACACAATTGTTCACTATGGCTATCACTTATAAAAAATTGAGTTCTAGTCTGATTAGATTGTGCACACACATCACAAGGATCAAAGTAACTATCAACATTTTTATTCATCAATCTTAGTTTCTTGACAACACCAATTGAAGGATGCCCCAACCTATGGTGCCAAAGTTTCAGACTAACCATAGTATTCATACAATAGATTTCCTAGGTAATGTTATTCAACAAAGAAAAATACTTATCTACCAAAACAGGATTAAAAGAATCTTTATCAAAATAATAGAGATGGCCAACTGCTTTTCCCACTGCCAGCAAGTTTTTACTCCTCTAAGCCTGTAAAGCACAAAATTTAGGATAAAAAGTGAAAACTCCACCATTTTCCTTTAAGAGTTTGTTTACTGATAGCAAGTTATACTTGAAAGATGGCAAGTAGAAGACATTTTTCAAAACAACTTTCCTATGAAAGCTAATATCACCCATAAATCTGACACATCTAGTTGTTCCATCTGGTAACTGAACATTACATTTTCTTCTCAAAGGAGCTAAGTCGTTGGACAAACATTTATTTCTAGACATATGTGTACTAGCTCTTGTATCCACTATCCAACAAGAATTATTCACATCAAGAGCATCCAGTTTAGAAATATTACCATCAAAAGTTGCAACAAAATTTAGCTGTTCATCGATCTGAATCTACTTCACTTTCATGAGTTTAGTTAGTTCTTGTTGTATCATTTCTCTCATATAGTTCATATTTTTGTCATCAGCAAAGTCCTCCCGATCATCAAAATGCATCTCAGCTAAGTTTGCATTAGCATTTCTACCTTCTTTCTTCTTTTGTTGTTTCTTAGGATCCATATACCATTAAGGATAACCATGAATTTTAAAGCATGTGTCTTTAGTATGTGCTTCCATTTTGCAAAAGGAATAATACTTGTCCTCCTTATCCTTCTTATAGTCATTCCTCTTGGTGTTCTGTTTTCCAGAAGTAACATTTCTTGGAGTACTAGCAACAATAGCCAATAACGCATTCCTTTCAGTAATGTCAATATAACTCTCAGCTACTTGTTTTTGTTTTTCAACATTCAACAACATAGAATAAACCTTGTCCAGATTAGGATAAGGAT
This sequence comes from Erythroxylum pedicellare, assembly GCA_027563575.1. Taxonomy (NCBI): domain Eukaryota; kingdom Viridiplantae; phylum Streptophyta; class Magnoliopsida; order Malpighiales; family Erythroxylaceae; genus Erythroxylum; species Erythroxylum pedicellare. Next base: position 61,912 of record JAOQMP010000132.1, on the reverse strand, counting down.
TCATCATCAAGATATGATTTTTCATGTGACTATAAGAATCATTCAATCCCATTAAAAATTGAATTATCTTAGCATTTTCATTCAACTTCATTACTTGTCCAGAAACATCACAAGTACACTTTCCACAAATGCACTGAGGCACCAGAATAATGCATTGCAACTCTTCCCACAATCTGCATAACTTTGTGAAATACATCGAAAGACTACTATTCCCTCGAGCAACACTTCCAAGATCACGTTTTAGTTGATACTCCTAAGGTCCAGTAGAGTCACCAAATATCTTCTCAAGCTTATCCCATAAATCTTTAACGGAAGAAACATATAGGAAAGCATCATGTAATTCGTGAGTCAAGGAATTTAAAATCCAAGATTCTACTATGGTAGTAATGCTCATCCATTCTTTAAAATCATCTGCATCTTTAGCGGACATTTTAATCTTTGCAGTTATAAACCCTAATTTGTGTTTCTTAGCCAATGGCTTCCTCATTAATGTGCTCCAAGTTCGATAATTAAACCCATTAAGAGGAACAAAAACCATATTCACACCAGGATTATCAGACTCCTTCAAATTCAACGGTGCTTTCTTAAATTCAGCTCGCCGCTCATCACCAACCGCCATTGTTACGTAAACTCGGAAAACAATCAATCAAAAAAGAACAACCCAATAAACAAATTAGTTTCATTCAACTGAAGAAGAATCACTTCAACTATAACCAGCTAAGAAAGAATCCCCAAAATCTTAAAATCCAGATCTAGATCTCGAAGAAAACAATTACTAGCTCTGATACCATGTTGAGAATGTAAATAAAGCAAGAAAACCAAATGAGGGATAAAACCACTCTATATTTCATCTCACGTGTAAGTCTATTTATACAGAAAAATAAACATGTGTTGTAGTTGGCTGTGCTAAATGAACTAATTAATAAACTACTAACTGCTAAATAATGCAACTATTTACAACATTTAAATATATATAGATTCTTCAATATTGTCATTTCCCTTTAGACTTCAGACTGAGCTGATTTCAAATAAAATTTTCAAAAATCCTGACCGTTGCAACGTTTACTAAAAAGACAAACAGATAAAAAGTGGGCATAGAGTCATAGACCATCTTCTCAAGCTTAAACATTTTTTTGTAGCTAATGAGACCTTGTTTGATCTAAGTTTTGGACTTGAAACCTATCTAACACGAGGACCTAACACAGCTCAAGTTATTTAAATTTGGTTTCTCAATTTGGCATGCTCTACATATTTTTTTTCCATAAGTTCATTATGCTTTACTGTTAACCTTTCCCTGTTCTGCATGGACATGGTAGCACTTACTCTCGAGCTTCTGATTATCTTTTTCATAATGTTGAATTATCAACTGTATTAGGATCTACTGTCTAGTGCTTTAATTCTTTATGTTTCTAACAGCTCTTTATCATCTGTTGATCGATTTAAGGTTTCTTTTTTGGAGGAAGCATATATATCTTAATTCATCACATTCACCAAGATTTATTACCTAATATTGAGTAATGATCTACTTCGATCTATTTGGCAGTCCTTGTCATGCTGGATGGAGTCCACTTTAACTTTAGTAAATTACCATTTATATAAATCTCTTGAGCATATAAAAAGGTAGACATGTATAATTTCTACCTTCCATCTATTAGATCTATAAGTCCAGACTGCGGGATCGTGTGAGTGTTGGTGAGTCTTGGCCAATGTTTGGCACGCAGGTCGACACGAGGAAGGCATATTGACTAGGGAACAAGGTGAAGTCTTGCAAGTTGGCGAGTAAGACCTAAGGAACTTGCGAAATAGGCGAGGGATGCGGAAAGTATCGACAAAGATGTCAACAGTAGGCGAGATTCGATATGCTTGGGCACACGTAGGCATTCATTGGTAGAAATCTTTGACGAGACATAAGATTCGGATGCGAGATGCGCGGAATTAGCGAACTAAGTCATATGAGACGTGAGAATGCACAAAGGCATACAAGACCCTGTGAGGATGTGTAAAGGCATGCGAGTGAGGAAATGCGCATAAGTACTTGACTTCGACAAAGCAGGTCAAAGGTATGTGAAATATGTGGGGTTTTATATTAACTCAGATTGCCACTTGTACTTAGTCATGGAGCGACGAGATTACACAATAAGGGAGTTTGATCATAGAAGATGGACTTGTCCATGGACATGTATTGATAAACCTATGTGTGGATGCTTTGGTGACTTCAAAAACACATCAGCAGTGATGTGACAACTGTGGGTGATGTGGCACATGATTACGTGGCGAGATCAACTTGAAGATCACATTGGAGATTCATCAAAGCTAAGAGATAAAGATCATGTGGGAGAATCACTAAAGATAGTGGAGATCTTCAAGGATATGGATGCAATCTTCCAAGTTGGCATGTAATTTTTATTTGATTAGATTATGATGTAATGTAGCCAATTAAAAAAGCCCTAAGGGAAAGCGGATGTCTTCCCATTAGTCGGTGTGATGCAGCGTAATCGTTGGTTGATAGGATCAACTAGGATTATGGAGATCCTTAAAGATCTTGAACTTGCCTTCCAAGCAAGAGGAGCCTATGAATAGCTCATTAGAGTTTAGAGTTATTCATTCAATCATTGAGTCATTCACTTATTGAGAGAAATCACTCAAAGGAGAGAGCTTTAATAGTTGAGAGCTTTTGGGGGAGTTCTCATTGTAAGGGCTTCGAGTAGGGAGTTCCTTATAAAGGCTTCGAGTAGGGAGTTCCTTGTAAGTGCTTCAAGAAGAAGGTACTTGTATCTTTTGTTAACATTCTATTGAGAGTTAATGAAAGATTAACTTCGGCTATATATATCTCTTGTTGCTTTTTTTACTCAGTTATACACTTATATTATTTTGTGTGTGAGAGAAATACTTTAAATACTTGTATACAGGTGAGGTGTTCAAGGGCTAACGGATTTGTTTTGTGGGATTCACGTGAGAAGGTTGAATCTTGCTTAAGCGAACCTAAGCGGGATTGCCGTACGAATGTGGGCATGACTTGTGGTGAAAGTTCGAGTCTAGAGTATACCTTTGTGACAGTTGGTAATCTAGAGTGATGACTAGTGGAAGTAAACTGACGGAAAGGGTTAATAGAATAAAGGCAATTCTTGAGTCTCTAGCCCCGACAGATGAGGGACTCAGAGAAGGTGTCAATTACATCAATGTATATGGTGGGTCATGCCAAGCTGTAGTGGAGAATGAGAACCTCCAATGACATCAGCGCGGGGAGACCTCCCATTGACACTTGGGAGAAGATGAAAAAGGAGCTAACGAATTAGTTCCTACCCAACAACACTTCATGGCTCATCAGGGAAGCTTTGAAGGGGTTGGAGCAAGACAGCTCAGTGAGGAAGTATATGAGGAAGTTCACATTGGTGATGTTGGACGTGCGGAACATGTTGAAAAAAGACAAGTTGTTCATCTTCATTACTGACTTGCAAGGTTAGACACAAATGGAGCTTCGAAGGCAGAACGTGAAGGACCTCCCTAATGCAATAGAGGCGGTAGATGCCTTAGTAGATCTCCAATTGCCACCACCAACTTGACTCAGTGAAGAGGGATGGCAAGGAGAAAGGCAAAGAGAATATGGGAGAATCTTCTCAATATAAGAAGAAGCAATAGAAGGGTAAGGTTGCATGCTTCATCTGTGAGGGGCCACATTATGCTTAAGAATGCCCGAAGAAGAAGAAAGGCAAAGAGTAGATGAACTCCATAGTGACGAAGGATAAAGGAGGGAGCGATGAAGACGACTCGAGAGAAGCAACCATCAACAACATCGCCTATTTGAATGTTATGAGCCTCGTGGAGGAGGGCTCATGCAAAAACAAACTTGATAGAAAGAGGAGGTGGCACGTGGGAAAGGTGTCAATGGAAGAGAAGGCTTACTCTAATCTTTGACAGTTGGTGAAGGAGTCTTCGAGGGAACTGCTCGTGGAGGAGTACCCACAGATTATTTCTACGAAGGCGTCAAATTCTTCTAGTAGGGGTGGTTTGTTAGACTCCTAAGTCTAAACTGTGGGATTATACGAGTGTTGGCGAGCCTTGGCCAATGCTTGGTATATAGGTCGGCACGAGGAAGGAGTGTTGACGAGAGAATAAGGCGAAGTCTTACTAGTTGGCAAGCAAAACCCAAGGAACTTATGAAGTAGGCGAGGGATGCGGGAAGTATAGACGAAGGTTACGAGAGTAGGCAAGATTCAATATGTATAGGCAAGCATAGGGGCACATTGGTATAAATCTTCAATGGGATGTGAGATTCGGATTCGAGGCCGTGCGGAATTGACGGACTAAGTCATGTAATACCAGAAGGTACGCAAGAATACGCAAAGACATGCGAGACCCTGCGAGGATACACAAAGGCATGTGAGTGAGGAAATGCACATAAGCACTTGACTTTGGGGAGGCAGGTCGAAGGTATGTAAAATATGCAAGGTTTTATATTAACTTGGATTGTGACTTGTACTTAGTTATAGAGCGACGAGATTGCACCTTGAGTGAGTTTATAATGGAAGATCTACTTATTCATGAATATACATTGATGGACCTATATGCAGATAGGCCTTGGTGACTTGAAGAACACATCAGCAGTGATATAGCAACTGTGGGTGATGTGGCATATGCTGACATGGCGAGATCAACTTGAAGATCACACTGGAGATTTATCAAATCTAAAAGATATAGACCATGTAAGAGAATCATCTGAAGATAGTAGAGATCTTTAAAGATATGGATGCAGTCTTCAAAGTGGCATGTAATCTTTATTTAATTAGATTATGATGTAATGTAGCCAATTAAAAGAGTCCTAAAGGAAAGGGGATGTCTTCCTATTGATCGGTGTAAAGTTGTGTAATATTTAGTTGATAGGATCAACTAAGATTGTGGAGATTCTTAAAGAACTTGAACTTGCTTTCAAAACAAGAGGAGCCTATAAATAACTCATTAGAGTTTAGAGCTATTCATTCAATCATTGAGTCATTCACTTATTGAGAGAAATCACTCAGAGGAGAGAGCTTTGAGAGTTGAGAGCTTTTGGGAGAGTTTTCATTATAAGGGATTCGAGTAGGGAGTTCCTTATAAGGGCTTTGAGTAGGAAGTTCCTTGTAAGTGCTTCGAGAATGAGGTACTTAAATCTTTTGTTAACATTTTGTTGAGAGTTAATGAAAGATTAGCTTCGACTATATATATATCTCTTGTTGCTTTCTTTACTCTGTTATACACTTATGCTATTTTGTGTGTGAGAAAAACACTTTAAACAATTGTGTGCACGTGAGGTGTTCGAGGGCTAATAGATTTGTTCAACGACAATCACATGAGAAGGCTGAATCTTGCTTAAGCAAACCTAAGCAGATTGAAGTATGAAGGTGGACGTGACTTGTAGTGAAAGTTCGAGTCAAGAGTAGATCTTTGTGACAATATCTATCTAGTTACATGATAGCTAAAGTTGATCTTAGAGTTGGCTAATTTTCTTCACCTCGCTTACTCTTGGAAATAACGTGAACTTTGAAGTCAAAAAATAAAGAAGAAATTTTCTATTGTCGTATATGTGATTATTACTGAGTCAACAACCTCTTAGCCAAACCTATTGGTTGTCACATTGAACCCTACGAATACTAGCAATAGTTTGTTGGATAAAGTAAAAGATCATATAAAAGGAATTTTATTCTTCGATATCTGTGTACATATCCTCTCGCATTATACGTTTCCAAAACTGTTCCCTGAAATTGAGGAAGAGGGTTATTGCTGCTTGCTAAGGCTATGTTTGATTGGATATAAAGTTTTTATTACAATGGAATATAATTGAATAGTTTATAATATAATATAACGTAAATGGATGTAATATTAGAAAATTGTTGTTTGGGAGGAATGGAAGGGTTCATAATATAATATAATAAAATATTGCTCGGATGAAGAGTTTATAATATAATATAATGTATTATTTTACATTCCATCGTAAACCCCCCAAATTGGAGGTTTTCTATTTTTACTATTTATGATAGAATGAGATGTAATATGAAATCTTCCTCTTCCATCTCATCTCATTCCATCAATTATAAAATCTTCTCCTAAACAATGTAATAATATTACATTTTATTCTATTCCATTATAAAATCCCCAACAAAATATAGCTTAAATCTCTTCCCTCCCTATATAAACATACTGGACCCTCTAATTTAGAGTTTTTTTTGTTTACTTTACATCTTAAAATTAAAAAATTATCAGATACTCCCTTGTACTTAACTAAAATCATTAAATGTTAGCTATTAAACATTATTAATAGTTGGACACAAGATGTTTTCATTCAAAAAACAAGAAATAACCTCCTAATCATTATTGTTATTTATTAATTAAAGTATGAATTAAATTTTAGGATAATAGACACACATTTTTCTTATAATTTGACTTATTATTAAGAAATTATAAGAAACTTTTATAATCTTGATAAATCGCTTTATTTTATTAGATGGACATTTTGTTTATATTTGTAGAACAACCTGGTATAGGTTCAAGTTACGGAAATAGTTTCTTTATAAAAATATAAAAGGAAGACTGCTTACATTAAGATCCTCCTCAGACTCCCGCAAAGTGGGGAGCCTTGTGTATTGGGTACATTGACATTGACATTGACATTTATTTCTTTATTCCTTATTTAATAATGAAATATTCACTTCTCTTTGTTTAGTTATTGCATCTTTCTTATATAGAACTTGTCGAGTACATAAGTTGTCATATATGCTCACTGCACTTAAATATAATTTTGGGGGTGTTTGGTAGATAGCTTTTAAGCTATATTTCAGCTGATTAAAGAGTATTAGCTGATTGACATAGTCAAATAGCTAATATACTTGTTTGGTTAGGAGCTGATTGAGTTGGCTGATTCAACCTAACTAGCCACTTTTTGAAAAGCTATTTGGGAAATGCTTTTCAACCTATCAGCTAATAAAAAGTTTACTGAAAGATAATTGTGCCCTTAAACTCATTTCAACCTATTTGAAACGTATGGGATTAACTATAACTGTTATCTATAAATTCATCAAAACATCTATATGGTAGCTTAAATTGACAAGGAAGACATTATTCATTGAGTAAGTTTATAAACAACACAAGGTATAAAACTAGAGATAAGATTTGGATTTTATTGTTACTATTACTATACTATTATTATTATTATTATTATTATTATTACTATTATTATTATTATTATTATTATTATTATTATTATTATTAATTTATTATTATTACTATTATTATTGTGATTATGATTATGATTATGATTATGATTATTATTATTATTATTAATTTATTATTATTATTATTGTTGTTGTTGCAAAGGACGTGTTAGATTTTGTATGTAATTCAGAAGGTTATTTTTGACATTTTCAGTTCTTGTCCATAGGACAAGAATTGTTGTACCTCAGTTTTGAAAGGAACAAAAAATTATGTCCTTGTCCCCTGAGGACGGAACAAAAATGACTGAAAATAGTAAGCAAACAGCACGAAGAACAAAACTTTTATGTTTCTGTTCACCATCCTTACCTACAAGAGGTAAGGACGCTAAACAAACGTAGAGTTAATGAACATAAAAAACATACGGAAAAGAGGCAAGATATCGTGTACCGCCACATATGAATGACTTTTAAATGATATTTTTCTTATTTAAATGCACTCTTTGTTTTATCTGTCTCACTCACAACTGATGCATTTAAGAGACTTGGTGAAATGGAACGGCTGCCACCTGCATTTTACTATTTCTTAGATTAATCTTTTTGCTTTTCAGTTTTGGACGATAGCAGCCGTCCTCTATATAATGTAATCTTCAACTCTGATTGAAGATAAGGTATGAAAAAATAAACGCTCAAGTTTACGTATCCTCTCCTCTCCTCTCCTCTCTCTCTCAAATTCCTACTCCACCCTTACTAAATCAATCAATACACTAAAATTTTACTCATGGTTATTTATTAAACGTGGGAACTTCGTAGACAAAAAGAAAGATTCTCGAAAAAAAACCCAGATATTGTGTGGCATGCTAAAGAAAATGATTAATGCTAGGCCTTTTGTAATGATATGATATCCCATCAACTTGTGGCTCGTATGCCGCCTATTTAAAACCGCTAGTGTCAGATTAGTTTGATTTCAAATAATAAGACATGATGTCTTTTTTTTATTATTATTTATCAATCAATCAAGAACTGGGTTTGGACCATCCCAGTCTTTTATTCTCTACTTATACACATCTGTACTACTGAATATATTTAAAGAAGTTGGTCGAGCTCCGAACTATAATGAACCATGCATTGAATCCATCAGATCCTCCAGCTTTCTAGAAACGAGAGTTTCAAGCTTTATTTGTCCAGTATTCGTAAGTTCTTGACTTTTGCTTCGCAATTTATTTGTTGAGTCATTCCATTTTTATCAATTTAGCAATTATATGTGTTTAATGAAGTTCAAAAAAAGGAATAACGTGCGTGACATGCACCGAAATGTCAGATCTGTTATGACCATTTTAGTGTTTATTTACAATCCTCTTTCTACAAATCATGTTACAAAGTATGCCTTTATCTATGAATAAGTTAATTAAAAATCACTTTTCTTCTATCTCTTTATCTCTTCATCTCTCTTTCACACACACGCGTACACACACATATAAACAGTACATAATGAATAATGCAGAAAACATTGATATTGTTGGTTCCATGCACATGCATGCAAGGGAAAATGGACGACGTCAAACTATAGTAGTGTTGTAGGTTGTTATACTTGATGTAACAAACTAAGTTTGTTGTTTTTCAAAGTTTCAAAATATTTTTTCTT
>JAOQMP010000132.1:32693-52986 GCA_027563575.1 Erythroxylum pedicellare | reverse complement strand
TTGCCCTTCCTTTAATGCCTAATGGTTTTTAAACTTAAGTGACTTGCCAAAATTGGCCTTACACTCTCCCACTACTTTAATAGTTCAAAACCTTTAGCTCATGTCATATTATCTTGCCCACATTAAACAAGCTAATCAATTCCAACATAAATAATCTAGCAAGACCCCAAAATTAGTCTCATCATGCTAAAAAAAATTCAGGGGCCAGCACTTCTCCTCTTCAGCAACGCATCAAAAAATCAAAGCATTGATGCCTCAAGCCTTATCATTTGAATTATACATCATCACTAGAATACTAAACTCTAGAGGGAGTGTGTTTAGAGCTTGGTAAACTATTTAGGCTTCACGAATAGGAATATTTAGTGCCTTCAGTTTATTCTAGAGATGGACCATCCTGATAATGTATTCTCTCACTCCCCTTATTCTCATATGGCTTATAGAGAACATCTCCTTTATCAAGGTACTTATCTCAGCATTGGATGAGACCCTATACCTTTGGGAAACATTGTCCAAGAAATCCTTTACTATGTTTGTCTTCGAAAGTCCACTTAGTATATGATCTGGGATGGATCTCTTCATGGTCAAATATCCACCATATCTATTGCAATCTTTACATCCTCTTTCCACTTCTTAAAATTGAAATCAGTTAGAGATTCAATGGTGACATTGTTATCATTTACAAAAAAGATGACTGCAAGATTGACAATATAAAGATCAACATAAATTTAGGATAATAGTGATACTCAAAACCATAACTAATATCTACATCGAGAATCTTATCACATATATCATGAAACACCTGTGGGCTGAATACATAATGTATGCAAATAAGACCTCCACATAAAAGCAATCAGAGCACACACCACTAGCTCTTGTGATACTACCACTTGTGGGTGAACAGATCACTCAAACAATGGATTCCTCCATTTAATACCTTTATGCATATCTCAAAATCTCATGTAAAGCCAATACTTGTGGGTAGAGTAACCAAACATAAGACCAGAGATATCCTCAAACATGCAAGTAAAACAATTCAAATACTAACTTAAAAGGACACTGTGGTGACTACATTCTTATTAGTATCCAAACGAATCCGCAAACATAAGGGATACAATTGTATGTTATCGTCACATTCTATATAAGCATATAATATGTGATTATGTATAATCAATAAATGCAAATCCGTATGCACATTCCCATCATCATATATCAATGCTGAAAATATTGTCAGTTAACTTTATTTGGGACTTTATTCCAAGAAACCTTCTAATTAGAGTGACTATAATGCGATACAAAACACTGAACTTACCACATAAGACACAAAAACCTACTCTATATCACTCATGTCAAGTTTGAAACATCAAAATTCACTTAAAAGCAGTTGTAGAATGCTTTATTTCCTTTTTCTGGAGTTAAATTTTATTTATTACTAATGTAATTAATCCAGAAAAATAAAAAATCACTTTATAAATTATTGGACTCAGAAACTGAACCAAAATAACCTTGGGTATAATTATAAAAATTTTAAAATTTTTGAGTTTTTTTAGTGTGTTGACGTCAACGTGACGTCACATAAACATCACTGCACATGACTAGGGAGGGCCCGTGTAATACATATGCCTAGACCTAACGAGCCAAGAATAACATATGGCGTATGCAATGCACGAGTTAGATATGCACCCACACACCTCAAACTTTATGGTGCATGACATGCACGCGCCAAATGCACACAAACCTGCCCACCACCTTTGGCCCGTGCATCTTAGGCACTCGACATGTGGAAGCACCCAAGCAACCATACGTCCCCTAGTTGCATGTGTGAGACTCACCTCTTCAGGACGATACTATTCATGCGACCACACACGCAAGTCTTCTTCTCTCCACCAGCTAAAAAATAGTGTTTTTTGCGAGTTTCAAGGATTTTTTATTCACCAAAGCTCATTTTCAACCAATTTTTGTAGCATACATTCAACCATTCATAAGTAAGAAAAAATAAAAAAATGAATCATTATTCTCCAAAACCCTTATGGAGAAAAACAAAAAATCCTTTATTTTTAACTCCCTGATTATGTAACCGCTCCAATACCACATGTAGTACGTAACATAAGCCTTAATTATGTATCCTAGATTAAGCATGAAAGGGAAAAAATAAGAAATGTAAAAAATACCTGATTTCGATTCCATGACTTTAAACGAGTTTTTCAAAGCTGAAACGAGCATGAATCCACCAACACCTTCATGAGAGTTGCTTACTCAAATGTATTAAAGCCTTTTTGGAGCGTTCTTAACATTTGAATGAGTCAAAGAATCTAAATGTTCACGATTTTCTTTAGCAGTTATAAGAGACCTTAACCTTTAAAATATAGCATCCACATCAAGCTTCTCCATTACAGGCCTGATATAGATCCAGTCCACACTGACTAGGGTTCTTTTTTTTTTGCTAGACTTCATCCCATTATTTCAGGTACTTTATTGAGCCACTTTATTATTTTTATCCAGATTAAATATAATTCACTTAATTGTAAATTTACAAAAAATGTAAAATGTAATTAATTATTGTCCACCTCATAGGAAAATATCTAAAATTAACGACCTGTTTGGTTCACGGAATAGAATAGGTAGGGAATATAATAGTTATTCCATGGAATAGAAAAGATAAGGAATACAAAAGAATGAGTATTACTTTGTTTGGTTCAAGGAATGGAATAGATAAAGAATTTCTATTCCAGTGTTTAATTTGAAAATATAAACTTGGAATAAGAAAGGAATAAGTAACAAAAAGGCCAAAATGTCCTTATTATTGTTATTGTTGTTGTTGTTGTTGTTGTTGTTGTTGTTATTATTATTATTACCCTTATTATTATTATTATTAACTTTATTATTATTATTATTATTATTATTATTATTATTATTATTATTATATGTTCTATGTTTTTTATTAGAGTAATAAACTTAATTTTTTTAGAATTGAATATCTAAAATCTAAATTACTATAAGAATATTCAACGAAATACTAAGATATATAATATTCATAGCCTTATAATTTTTTTAAAGTTATGTCCTCATAAGTCATTTTACACATAAACAGTTAATTTTACCAAATATTAAATGACAAACAGCTAATGCATACTATTGGTCAAATCAGTTGATTTAATCATCTATTAGCTAACAGTTATTAGAATCAGTTAACAGCTAATGCAATCAATTGATTGCCAAACAGGACCTTTGTCTTTATAGCTTATGTAAAAAATAATGTTAGGAATATCTTGAAATTAGTATTTAATATTTTTAAAATTTAAGAAATATAGTGAAAATAGTTAAATTAAACGAGTCTAAAGTATATATCCCTTTTGATTAAAATTAGAATTCCCATTTCCACAAAAATCCAAGGAATTAAGCGGTTACATAGCATAGAGGGCGTACCAATAAGATAGAGGTGCATAAAAAAAGTAGAAGATGCATGAAACATTAACAACAGGTACTTGCGGTTGTTATCGATTACCGAACATCTTTAATCCTTACATCGACCAACTATAACTGATAAAGACTTGCAATATGTCCATTATCATGAAGGTGATTTTACTTTCTCCATTATATTTGAATTGTCTCTGCTGATAGGTGATAGCTCATAAGTGCATCTTCTCTACATGCATTTTTTTCAACAAATACATATTAAAGCTTAATATTACTGGTAATTGAATAGTTCTAAGAATCTGCTTGAATTTGATATCATATCACATTCATACATGAATGAGATAAAATAGTATTAATTTTCTTTTTCATCTAGAGTTAAAGGTGATGGTCACAATCATTTGTGTCTAATTAACTAGAGACGTTGTTTACTAGTTCTGCCATGGCGAAGGAGCTAATATATGTTTTTGCTCGATCGACGGGAAGTTTTTGTGTTAAGCACGTTACTGTATTATTTTTGTTGGTAACAACGTGAACCTCGGACTTGGTCTAATGTGCCGTTGGTTTCAGAGGTGGCTACGAGTCACCTTATGTAGGATATACATAAGTCTTATAAATACGAAATTTCGGTGGATATATGCAACGGCAAGTGTCTCAGTGCTAATCATAACTACTCATAAGGTTAGCTTACTTATGCCACACCTGACTTCAATTTGATGAAATTTTATATAATTTATTTGTTAGAAAAGAGGGGGAGAGAATAATGAAAGCAATTGGTTGAAATAAATTGCTAATCTAGTGCTACTTTTTATTTCGAAACTAACTTTTTTATACAAGTGTTTACAATAAAGTTCCAATCCTAACAAATGACAATCTTATTTTTGTTAGTTTTATTTTGTCCTTTTTTGTTAGAGCTATTAATAAATTTTCTATTTTTAAGGATTCTTTATTGTTTAAATAGATTTTTTCAGTGTAAGTGTGACTTAGATTATTTACTGATTTTTTGTTATTCAATTGCATCTATAAGGCTATTTAATAACCCACTTAGCTAGTTAAGTGATACAGTATCATTCTTTCATATTTCACCTATTCATAAAATTTTTACAAAAAACATTTGGTATTAGAGCCTCCTCACGAGACTAGATTAATAAAAGTTGCAGTCTTCTAGGTGAGAAGAAATAGAATAATGGCAACAGAGAGCTCTTTTATGCAACCAGGAGTTCCAAAGTTTGATGGGCATTATGATCACTGGGCAATGCTTATGGAAAACTTCCTGAATTAAAAAGAATACTAGGAATTGGTGGAGAATAAGATTCCTGTAGTAGCAAAAAGTGAGGCTCTCACAGATACAGAGAAGAAGAACATTGCAAATTAGAAGTTGAAAGACATGAAAGCAAGGAACTATCTGTTCCAGGCATTGGATCGTACAATCCTGGAGACGATTCTCAATAAGGATACAACGAAGAGTATATAAGATTCAATGAAGCAGAAATGTCAAGGTATAACTAAAGTCAAGCGGGCACAATTATAGGCTCTCCGAAGAGAGTTTAAAATTCCTAACATGAAGATTGGAGAATCCGTGAATGAGTATTTTGCTTGAACCCTTACTATAGCTAATAAGATGAAAGCAAATGGTGAGTATAAAGGAGATCAGACTGTTGTTGAGAAGATTTTGTGATCTATGACTCCTAAGTTCAATTACGTTGTATGTGCCATTGAGAAGTCAAAGGATACAAGCACTATAACCATTGATGAGTTGCAGAGTAGTCTCCTTGTGCACGAATAACGTATGGGTTTTCATAATGAAGAAGAACAGGCTATAAAGATAACTTATAGAGATGAAGCTGGAGGAAGAGCTTGAGGCTATGGAAGTTTCCAAGGAAAAGGTAAGGGAAGAGGCAAACAAAGCTTTAACAAAGCCACAATGGAATGCTACAATTGTTACAAATTAGAACATTTTCAATGGTAATGTCCAAATAGGGAGGAGGAAGCAAATTATATAGAAGATCAAGAGGAGATGTTATTAATGGAATATGTGAATAAGAAGGAGGCTACTAAAGAGGAAAAATGGTTCCTTGATTCGAGGTGTAGCAATCATATGTGGGAAAAAGGAATGTTTTTCAGATTTTGAAAATTACACGAACTTTGTGAATCTGGGTGACGATTCAATAATGGTTGTGCAAGGAAAAGGAAATGTGAGAGTGCAAGTCAAATGGAGCAATACAAATCATTATAGAAGTATTCTATATGCTAGATTTGCAGAACAACTTGTTATTCATCAACCGACTTTAAAAGGGCTTGCGATTCTATTTCAACATGATACATGCAAGGTGTATCATCTTGAGAGAGATTTGATCATGGAAACAAAAAAGTCTTCTAATAGAATGCACATATTGCAAGTTGTATCTCTGCCTATGGTATCAACCTGTTTCAACACATTCCTAGAAGACAAGGTGCAACTTTGGCATTGCAGATATGGAAATCTAATATATGAGGGTCTGAAGATCCTTCAACCAAAAAATATGGTGACTGATCTGCCACAACTCAAGTCTCCTTTGAAGGTGTGTAGGGATTGTTTGGTCGGAAAGCAAAAGAGGGACTCATTTCCTTAAAAAAGCACATGGAGAACTTCACAAATTTTGCAGTTAGTACATGCAGATATCTGTGGACCAATTAAACATGTCACCAATAGCCAAAAGAGGTACTTTTTGATTTTCATTAATGATTTCAGTAGAAAAACATGGGTTTATTTCTTCATAGAAAAATTAGAAGCTTTTACGTTTTTCAAACATTTCAAAGCCTATGTTGAGAAGGAAACAAAAGAGTTTGTTAAAAAGTTGCATCCTAATCGAGGGGGAGAGTTTAGATCACAAGCGTTCACAAACTTTTGTGATGAAAATGGAGTTCAGAGACAATTGACAGCTGCTAATACCCACAACAAAACGGGGTTGCAGAAAGGAACAACAATACTATTATGAATATGGTTCAAAGTATGCTTTCAAAAAAGAAAAATCCAAAACCTTTCTGACCTGAAGCAGTTAACTGGACGGTGCATGTCTGGAATGGAAGCCCGACTATAGCAGTGAAAAACGTGACTCTTGAAGAAGCTTGGAGTGGAATCAGCCCTTTAGTTAAGTATTTTAGAGTTTTTGGTTGTCTTTCTCGTGTTCTTGTTCCTGACAAAAAAAGAACTAAACTTGATGACAAAAGCTTGAGCTGTGTCTTATTGGGAGTCAGTGAGGAATCAAAGGCATACAAGCTTTATGATCTAATTTCACAAAGGATTATAATCAGTAGAGATGTTATTTTCAAAGAAGACAAGTATTGGGATTGGGATAAGAAATATGAAAAGGCAATTGTATGTGATCTGGGAATAGGTGATCTTGAGGAGGAAATCGATGTAATAGCTGAAAATGAAAAAAAAAATGTTGAATCAAATCATAAAGGTGAAATCAATGAAAATGGATCACCAGATGTTCATAAAAGGATTCGACGATTACCAACTTGGATGAAGGATTATGAAACTGGAGAAGGTCTCACTGAAGAAGATGATGTTGCCCACTTTGCCATGTTTGCATCAACTAATCCTATTCACTTTAAAGATGCTATGAAGAAAGAAAAATGGAGAAAAGCTATGAACCTGGGAATATCAGCAATAGAAAGGAATGACATGTAGGAGTTGACAGAGTTGCCTGAAGGACCAAAGAAGGTTGGTATGAAATGGGTTTATAAGACTAAATTCAATAAAAAGGGTGAGGTGGATAAATACAAGGCTAGGCTTATAGTGAAAGGTATGCTCAACAATATAGGATAGATTACACGAAAGTTTTTGCTCCGGTTGCACTAATGGAGACAATTTGTTTGGTGATTGCTCTTGCAGCTCAAAAAGGATGGATTATAAATCAGCTAGATGCGAAGTCTACGCTCTTATACGTTGAACTGGATGAAGAAGTTTTTTATGGATATGTGCAAACGGGAGATGAATAGAAAGTTTACAAGTTGAAGAAGGTACTATATGGACTTAAACAAACACCACGTGCTTGGTATAGTCGAATGAAAGCTTACTTCATGAGGGAAGGTTTTGAAAAGTGTGATTATGAGAATGCATTGTTCATCAAAAAGGGAAAAGAAGGCAAGGTATTGATTGTAAGCTTGTACGTTGATGATCTCATTTTTACAGGAAATGATGAAATAATGTTGGTATACTTCAAAAAGTCCATGAAGCTTGAGTTTGAGATGACATATTTTGACCAAATGAGATTTTTTCTCAATCTTGAGGTCTCACAAAGAACAGATGGGATTTTTATCAGTCAAAAGAAGTATGCTTTTGACGTACTACAAAGGTTTGGAATGGATCAAAGTAATCTTGTTCAAAATCCGATTGTTCCTAGCATTAAGCTTACTAAGGATAAAGGAGGAGTCAAGGTGAATAAGAAGTACTACAAACAGGTTATACGTAGTCTTATATATTTAATAGCTACTCAAAAAAATATTATGTTCGTGGTAACTCTTATTAGCAGGTTTATGGAAAATCCTGTAGAGCTTCATTTACAAGTGGCGAAAAGAGTGCAAAGATATTTAAAGGGGACAATTGAGTTTGGGATTTTCCATAGAAAGGGAGGAGATAATCATCTTGTTGCTTACACCGATAGTGACTATACTAGAGATGTGGAAGATAGAAAAAGCACTTTAGGTTTTGTGTTTTTATTTAGTTCAGGGGCGATATCTTGATCATCGAAAAAACAACCAGTGGTTAGTTTATCTACTACAAAGGTAGACTTTATTACTTTAACTTCATGTCCATGTCAAGCTATATGGTTGAAAAGGGTTATGGGCAAGGTGATTCCAACTCAAAGTAAGATAATTAATATTTACCGTGATAGTAGTTCTGCAATAAAGTTATCGAAAAATTCAATAATGCATGGTCGCAGTAAACACATAGATGTGCGGTTCCATTTTCTCTGTGATCTCATAAATCCTGGCATGGCGGAGTTAGTGCATTGCAACACACAAGACCAATTAACTGATATGATGACTAAACCACTCAAGCTTGATGTTTTCTTGAAGCTACAAAGATTATTGGGTTTTTGTTCAAAAGTTGATGTAAACTGAACATTGATACATTCAATTTAAGGGAGGAATTGTTAGTTTTTCTTTTTTCTTTTTTCTGTAGGAGCCATTAATAAAATCTCTATTTTTAAGGGATTCTTTACTATTTGAATAGATCTTGTCAGTGTAGGTGTGACTGAGATTATGTACTGATTTTTTTTTATGTTTTTTAGTTACATTTGTAAGGCTATTTAATAGCCCACTTTGCTAGCTGAGTGATGCAGTATCATTCTTCCATATTTCTTCTATTCATAAACTTTTTACTGATAACAATCTTAACAGATAAAACTTTATCTTATAACAAATCCTATCTCTACTACTTATAATCTTTATCTTTACTACTCTATCTTACCACTCCCAGATAACAAATTTTTTCTTTAAATAAAGACCAAGTCATAAGAAATTTTAAATCAATATTCAACACTCCCCCTTATTTAAAATTAGATACATGGAGCACTTCTCTCCAAATAAATTGTGAAGCACTTCTCATTACCATCATCAACGTTCAATTGTTGGAGCACTTCTCTCCATGGTGCACATCTCACTAATGACTCCAAAATAGAACTTCATCTTTTGTCTCTTGCGCCATATTTATCTGCGCTTCATCTTCGAGTTTGCAATTATTTTGTATGTGCTTAACTCTATTGCACTTAAAACATTATGGCTTGCCCTTATGCCAACAATCTTTCTCTTCGGGACCAAGCTTTTTTCAATTGCTACATTGAACAATTTTGTCTTTTCCCTTTAAATCAATATTGAACACTGCCCATTGATTTAAAATTACGTACATGGAACACTTATCTCTAAATAAATTATGAAACATTTCTCTTCAAATGTGATGCACTTCTCATAAACATCATCAACCTTCAATTGTTGGAGCACTTATCTCTATGGTGCACATCTCATCAACGACTATAAAATAGAGTTTCTTCATTTATCTTTTGCGCCATATTTATTTGCGTTTCATTTTCAAATTTACCATTATTTTGCATGTGCCCAAATATGTTGAACTTGAAACATTGTGGCTTGCTTTCGTGTTAACAATCTTTCTCTTCGTGACCACGCTTTTTACAATTACTGCATTGAACAACTTTGCCTTTTTTCTTTGAAGATGAAGTCTTGGCTAAATAAACTATATCAAGTTTATATTCAGTTTCCTCCTCTCTCATCATTCTGCTTTGGTCTATGGGTTGAAGAGCATTTAGTAACTCTTCAAAGGTTATTTTTGATAGATCTTTAGAATTTTCAAGTAATGAGATTTTGGTTTCATACCTTTCGTGAAAGGTCACAAGAAGAATGTCTACCACTCTTTGACTTGGAAATTCTTCACCAAGCAATTTGATTTGATTGACGATAGACATGAGCTTACTTGCATATTCCTTGGCTTTCTTCATCCTTAACATCTCAAATTCCTTTATGAGATTTAGAATTTGCATCAATTTTGTTTGTTCGTTACCTTCAAACTCTTCCTCAAGTATTTCCCATACTTCTTTCGGCAATTCACAAGCCATTATGCTTGTAAAATTCCCTCTGACACAGCCGAATGTATAAAAAAAAACACTTTTAGTTTCCTTGCTACTTCTTCATCACGTTTTTTTATTTAAGTTAGTGTAGGATTTTTTTAAAGTGGAGTAGGATTAAAATCATTCTCAACAACCTCCGACAAACTCAAGGTTTTCAAATATGATTTCATTTTGATAGTATTTTTTATTGAAAATGGAAGAGAAAAATTATTTGATGCCATGACTTCCTCTCTCTCTCTCTCTCGCACACTACTTTTCCCTTAAGATAGAGAAAAGAAGATCGAACCTGATATTAAGCTTTGATGCCACTTTGTTGGGAAAAAAGGGGAGAAAAGAATAATAAACATCAATTGATGGACACAAATTGCTAATCTTTACTATTGCTACTTTTTCCTCTGAAACTGATTCCTTTATATGAGCTTTTATAATGAAGTTTAAATGCTAATAAATAACACTTTTATCTTAATAGATAAAACTTTATCTTATAGCAAATCTTATCTTTACTACTCTATCTTGCTACTCCTAATAGATAACAAATTTTATCTTTAAACAAAGACCAAGTCAAAAAAAAAATCAATATTCAACATTATTAATTAAAATTCATACTTAACAAAAATTTATCCAACTTGGTTATGAAATATTTAATCATTTATATGCTTAATCATTTCCCATTATGGTTTTTTGATTGGGTTTATTGATGGACTTGCGTTGTAATGGAGACTAGATTTCATTGGGCTAAATAAAGTCCATCAATTAACAATTGCAGTCAACTAGATTCTTGAGAGACAAAGTAAGCAGAAAGTAGTAACATTCGTACCTTTTGGATGCCCAAAAGCTCGAGTTGCTGGACTTTTACAAGTTTTTTTCTTCCTATTTTGTTCTTAATCAATATATGATCGTAACTAGACTTAGCTTCTGAAACATTTTGTACAGGTCATGCCCATTCAGGACCTATGCTAGCTTTTAATAAGTGAATAGATTAGTCTTCATGCGAGAATATATACCTGCTAAACGTTTATGATATCCTGGGAGGATTCAGTATAGTATTCAACTTACATGAGTAATACATACCTATATCTATAAATATATATATTTACAGTATCTAGAAATTTATTAGCTATATAGTTCACAATTCATGATAAGCTACATATTTAATATGTATACGCCTATACACTTGATCTTGGATTGAACTTGAAAGGAATATTGGGGCAAGGTTGTTGGATTGCTAGAGACAGTAATAAATGAAGGTGAGGTAATTGTCTACATATATCATGGATCTTACTTTTCATACGATGTCTTGCATAGGACAATATGCATATATTTCCCTAATTGGAATTCAACTTACTGAAGCATGCTTAATGCATAGTCATATGGATTTGAATGTTTCTGATAAGTACAAGCCATCAACCTCCCGTTCCAAAACATTGTAAAGTTACAAGTATAGTTTCGAATATGATATCATTTTATTAGTACAATCCTTGTTATATCATATGTTATTTTTGTTAACTTTAATCAAATTAACAATCACCATATGTTCATTTAATATTCCTTGCACCAAAGTATTAACTATTTAATTAGAGAACTCGTATTTATCATATAATATAATAATTTTGTATCCCTTTTACCCTTGACTCCTCCCCCCGTTTTCTGGTGACACTAGACTACTCTCTCGCTGGTCAGAACCCTAGATCTGACTCTGCGGTGACTTCACCCACTCCTCTAGTGGGGAGTTCCCCCTACCCCCTAGGGTGGGCAATGTAGCTCCTCCTTAATAGGAGGACTTTTCCGTCCTCTCCTGTGATGCCCTTCATGGGTCTTTAAGTGGTTCGTCTTCAATGGCTCCAGTCACTATGGAAGGGGCGCCTCTTGCTTCTTTATCCTCTCCTGGTCTTTAGGCCAAAGCTCTCCACAAGCAACATAACAAGGGTGACTTACAACATTTTCAAGATTTGTTGAAAGAGGGGGTTCTGTGTCCTCCCATTGATGAGCTGAGAGGCAGGGAGGGTGCTTAGTTGTCGTCTCTTGTGGGCTTCTTCTGGTCTAAATGACCAGTGTTTCCAGCAGTTAATGCTTAGGTAAAGGCGAGATGGACCAAGAAAGGACTCTAGAAAGTCATACTTTATGAGGATGGTGTTCAAATTTTGTGTTAATTTTATTATCTCTGAAATTATTGAGATTGGTCTATGACATTTTGGTGATCAATCGTTGTTTCTTGATAAATGGAGACTGAGATTGGACTTGGATCGAAGTCTCATAGATGTTATTCCCAAGTGGGTTCAGTTCCATAACCTACCATTGGAATATTAGACCATTTATGGCTTGAGCTATGTGACAAGTACTCTTGGATGCCTTATATGTATAGACTATCAGACAGCTTCGATGGAGTGTATTGGATATGCGAAAATACGTATCAAAATCCCTAAAATAACTACCCTATCCTTCGGTTGGATGATAAAGGTGGAATGGAAAAAATGGTTATCCCCATCAGCTACCCTTGGAAACCCAATGCTACAACTAGGCAATGGGTTCCTACTAGTCATATGTTGTTATCTGGTTGGCATTCTGATCTTAGATCTGAGGTTAAATATGTGTCAGATATTGATACCCAAGGATGAGGCTAATGTTGAGTTGCTAGGCTAGCCTATATGTAGTTCCTAGCTACATGTGGTCGGTGTTGACGTTATGGAGAGCCTTGCTGCATAGGTGGAGAAGCTCGAGGTTCCTAAGGTAATCACTGGAGATATTGAGGCTTTAACCCCTCTTCTTGACTCCACAATTGACTTGGAGGTTTGTGATAGTATGGTGGACGTTCTTGGTAATATGGTAGGCAATAATGGGAGGTCTGATTTGCAGGGCATTGCATTACCACCAACCAATCCTTCTCATGTTTTGTATGTTGAACCCAGACTGTTTCCTCCCCTGTTACTCCACATATTTGTGGCATGTCCTCTGTCCTTTTGGCTCCTTGCTTGGTACCTGAAGTTGGTTTGTTTCCGGTTAAGGCCTTCATCGTTTTCTTAGGTTGGAATGTAATTCATTGATAGATGAGGATAATTCCCCAGCTATCCCTAGGGATTTCAGTGTGCAACCTCCAAACTCATGGTCGGGCAGAAGGCATAAGATAAACAAAAAATATGGGGGTTCCTCTCGTCAATCATGATTGTTCTTATCTGGAATATAAATGGGTTAAATGATCATAAAAAAGTTTTGGTCCAAGAAATCGTATGAGAACACAAACTGTGGTTGATAGGGATATTGGAAACTAAAATAAAAGACCCCTCTTCGTTATTTGGGGGGAAATTTTTGGGAGTTAACTAGGAGATCATCTATAACCACTCTTCTCATTATAATGCCTGGATAGTTTGTTTATATAACTATGTTCTTCTGACAGTTCAACTTTTGGACTCTTCTACCCAACTTATACATCTTCATTGTCATTTAAGGGGTTCGGATAAGAGGTTTTTTCTTCCTATCATTTATGCCTCTAATTTTGGGTTTCAACAATAGAACCTATGGTTGGACCTTAGTCGGATACAACATACTGTGGATAAACCTTGGTTGGTTGTTGGAGACTTTAACAATTCTCTCTCTTCAACCGAAATTGAAGGGGGGAGATAATTTAATAATCGGTTAACGAAGGAACTCTCTTATTTCCTTTCCAAGATGGATTTGGTGGATTTGAAGGCCTCGGGTCGAAAGTTAACTTGGTCAAATAACCAACAGGGAGAATTTCTCATTCGAAAAAAGCTGGATTGAGCTTTTGTTAATTTGACTTGGTTTGGTCATTTCTCCCACTCATATGTGTATTTTGGTGGCAATCTCCTCGCTGATCACTCCTTTATGTTTATCCAGAGATTGGAAGAGAGCCCCAAACCTACTGCCCCATTTCGATTCTTTAATGGGCTCACTGAGATGGAGGGATTTAGTGAGTTGGTAGATAGTTGTTGGTTAATTGATGTGGATGGTTACAAATCATTTCAATTAATACAGAAATTGAAGAAGGTGAAGGTTGAACTGAAAAGTTTCCTATCTTGACGGTATATGGATACAACTAACTTAAGGGAGAGGCTCTTGATAGCTTAAGATGCTTGCTACCACGATCCCCATAACGTTTTCCTCCGTATTGCAGAAAGCTTCAATTATATGGAAGCTTTACAGCTTCAAAAATCCATTCTTCACCAAAAGGTCCAGTTAAACTGGCTCAAGGAAGAGGATACCAATTCTAAGTTTTTCCATGCTTCCCTATTAACTTGTCAAAATACCAATACAATATCAATCCTTAGGGATAAGGCCACACTTACTCTTCTCAACCCCAATTGCAAGAGTTGGCTCAGACACCTTTTACAGAATTAATGGGTGAAGATTCCTTTTGCTTGCCAAGTCTTAATATGATCACTTTAATGGAGGCTTCAATTGAACCTAGCATATTGGAATAGCTGATACGACCTGTTACTCGTGAGGGTGTCAAACAAGTCCTTTTTAGTATAAAACCCTCCAAAGCACCTGGTCCTAACGGTTTTACTGCTTTATTCTTCCAATGGACTGGGGATATCAAAGGTGAGCTGGTTTCTTCTGTGGTGTTGGAATTCTTTAAATTTGGGAAGATGTTTAAGGAGTTAAACCATACATATATTTGCTTAGTTCCTAAAAAGGAACACCCTCAAAATATGTCTGATTTTAGACCGATTTACTGCTATAATACCATATATAAAATCATTTATAAGATTTTAACAGAGAGGCTAAAAGTGGCCATCACCGACATCATCAATCCAGCACAAAAAGCTTTCATCCTGGGGAGAAACATTAGGGATAACATCCTCCTCTTATAGGAGCTATTAAAAGAGTACAACTCGGGCAAACATTTTCGAAGTTGTTTAATTAAGGTCGACTTCTTCAAGGCTTTTGATACGGTTAGTTAACAATTCATTCACTTACGCCTTGAAGCTATTAAGCTACCATCTCGGTTCATTAATTGGATTATGGATTGTATCCGAACTCCTTCTTTGAGTATTCTTGTCAATAGGATCCCATCCAAACCGATCCAGATAGCTAAGGGTATTCGATAGGGGAACCCTATATCACTTTATCTTTTCTCTCTGGTTATGAGAGAGTTCTCCAGGTTGATTACTAAGTTAACTGAATGCAATAATAGGTTCTGATATCACTTCAAATGTGACACCCTTAATTTTACTCATCTTTTCTATGCTGATGACCTCTTACTTCTCAGTAGCACTGAAATTCACTCTCTTTCTATGATTAAGCATGCCTTGATGTTATTTGCGGATTAATCTTAGCTCCATCTTAACTCAGAAAAACGTAGTGTGCATATATCAGCTGATGTGCGTAATCTAGACCTTATTAGTCAGACTATGGGGTTGAATTCTCACCCTAGCACATCCTATTATTTGCGTGTCCCCATCTCCTCTTCTAAACCATCTCGGTTAAGGTGTCTACCTCTGCTGGAAAAAAATTACAAAAAGGGTGCAAGCGTAGCAAAACAGGTTCCTACCTTATGCTGCTAGACTTACTCTGATTATTTTTGTCTTGAGTAGCTTGCATTTATATTGGGTAGCCTATATAGCTTTACCTAAGGGAGTCTTAAAGGACATAGATAGAATCTTAAAAGCCTTTCTTTGGTCTCGGAGTTCTAACAAAGCTACAAATGCTAAAGTTAAATGAAGTGAGGTGGTAACCCCTAAGGTGTTTGGGTATTAAATCTATTGACTCCACTCAAAAAGTCTTAATGTGTAAGAGACTTTGGAGGTTGTATACTGATCATAATGCATTATAGGTTAAATGACTTCATGAGTACCACTTCTACTATGGTAACTTCTGGCAAGTTGGCATTAGGAAGGAATTTTCTTAGATTCTGATCCAAATGTTGCATATGCATGACATAATTTATCCTTACATTAAGCACCAGGTCGGTAATAGAAGCCGGATCTAGTTTTGGTTTGACAACTGGCTAGATTATAGTCCACTTATTTCACATCCTCGTATTCGACATTTGAGTAATAGAATTCCTTTAAACTGAGGGTCTCTTCCCTTCTTTGTAATGGCTAATGGCAGGGTAGTTTCAGAGGTTTCAATACTCTGGCCCCCATTTACCTTTTATTCCCAATGTGTTATGGGGTGATGCCATCTTGTGGAAGTTGGAAACTAGTGGGCGGTTCATAAACAAGCTTGTCATCTATTACATACCCGGGGATTAACTAAGGTACCTTGATCTTCTCTTTTATAGCATAATTCTATCTCTCCTAAGGCGTCCTTCATATCGTGGCTTGCTATCCTCAATAGACTCAGACTAAATGTCGTTTGCATGGAAATGTTGACACTACTTGCTCTTTATGTAAATTTGAAGTTGAAGACCGTGATCACCTCTTTTTCTTGTGCTCATATTAAAAAGTGGTCTAGAGTAGGATCCTACATTTGTTACCGTGAATGGGCTCTCCTTACTCTTGAAACCACGTTTTTACTTGGACTATTAGATACTCCCGAAAGGGTTATCCTAATGCTATTATCTATCAAGGCGCCTTTCTTTTTATCATCTACGACCTTTGGAAGGAGCGTAACTAGCGATTATTTGCTTAGAAGGAAATTAGAACCTATCGGATTATGGAGAACATAATTAATTGGATTCGATCTTCTTTAATAACAAAAAATCTGCACACTACCTTATCTGATGAAATGAAGTATAGTTGGCATCTTTAGATTGGTTATGAAAATAAGTTGTGCCTAGATTTGGTTTCTTTTGTTGTGGATAGTCTTGAACTCATTGTAATATTAGTTTAGATATATATTTTCCATTTATTTTTCAAAAAAAAATTTGTACATAATTCTAGTTAGTTAGCCATCTCTCTCAGCAGTCATTTATCAACAGAAACAGATGGTGCTTTAACTAAAGACTACTAGATCACTCCCTAGCATTTACACGAGGGAACAAACTTCATAACGTGATGATTTACTACCGGATAAAGATGGAGATTTTTTGTTTCTCATCCTAAAACTTGCAGCCAACAGCTTTGATCCTTTTAACATCGATCATAATTAGCACAAGAGGCTAAGCCTTGGTTTAAAAAGTCGAGGAAGGCTCTGTTCTGGTGGGTGCATGAATTTGCAGTTAGGGCAAGCAGGTGTAGAGCGGCAGAGCATCACCAGCATATGACACTTTGTGCACACAGTAGCTACCATTTCTTGCTGATGATCATCCCCTTGAACTGTCAACCATGAAGGACATGGCTTTAGCCCTCCTGAATTCTCATTTCCATCTCTGCTTGAATCAAAAAATCTATCATCAAAACCCTTTGTGATAATAGCAGAATTACGCTTCCTAGTGTGGTCATTCGCCTGGTGTTTCCTTTGTGAATCGCATGGTAGGTTTAGCTCAAGATCTAAGCTCATATCACAAGGACTACTTGGTGGCTCTGGACTTTCCCTTGGATCCTTTGATGTTCTCTTCTGAGTCCTTGTGTTATAGAAGTGTACCTGACCGGACTGTCGCAAAAGGAGAAGCACAACAACAGTTACAAGTCATTTTCTAAGCTTATTTGGAACTTGGAATTACTGTGTGATCGTGATGAGTTGTAAGTTGAACCAACAATATAATCTAGACGACAGATTAAATACCTGAATATCGAGGCAACGTTGCCACTCCGAAGGCAAAGGAGTGTCAAGGTGTAGCTCAATGTCGAAACTGCACTTCGTGGTTTCTGAAGATCTCCACCTTTTCTCCAGAAACCCTTCTGTTTGTGGCTCTTCCCACTTCCTCTTCTTTGATGAATTGTCAATTTCTGGAATTGCCTTTCTACCATTTGGAGAGTGAGGTGCTTGAAATGAAACCATAGATATCTTGAAGTGATGAGCTCAGAAGTTCTATAAAAGAACAAATAAATAACTATTCTCTCTCTCTCTTCAGCACTCTTGCAGTCTAGTGAAGTGATCAATATGGTGAAGTGTTTTGGTCAGTTATATAGGCTCAGTTTGGGGCTGTAAGGTTAGGCACATATAACTGCAAGGGAGAATCTAACGGAGCAACTTTGAAGGCAAAAGGGCCTACCCAATGCATTACGTGCCATCCAAATTGGCTCTTTCAGCGGGGAACAAATCACCTGTATCAGTTTTACTGATCCAACTTTGTTTTAATCTATTTCATCCATATATTTATTTGGTACCACATAAATGTGTGGATAAAATGGATTAGAAACAGTAAAACCGAAACAGGTGATTTCATTTGCTTCAACTTTTTACAGAACAACTCCAAGCTAATCTTAAAGACCAACTTTGGCAATTGAAAAGATCCTAATATGGATCCCATATTAGCTCAATTATATGTCAAAGTATCTCCTAATCAGTGGAGCAAACTGTCTAACATGTCCGCTTACATAACCACTATACATGTATACTTGTGTCTCGAAAGTACGATATCTAGGGACTGAAAATAATCATCAATCAAGATTCAATTTCGGCGGTATTAATTCATAAATGTTCTTGTAAAGTAAAGAAAAGGATTTGGAACTAGCTACAGCTAGCCATGGATATCATGAAGATTAAGCCAGCCAATAAAGCCGGAAGCCAAAAGGGCAGAGTGGTTTCTATTTGAAACCATTAAATTAGAGGGCGGTGAGAGTAAGGAAGAGGGTGAGGTGTGGTAAGGAGGGGGGGAAGTCATTAAATGTGGAGAGTCTGGATACAGTTGAAGAAGGTCTTGAATGCTTTATGGAACTTTAAAGAGATATCATAACTCCAACTTCCACAATTGGGTCACTCAAAAGAACTAAAACTTTTAAAGCTCTCAACACCCCTCCTCTCATCAGCTATTAAAACAAATACCACATCCCATGAACTATATCCATTAATTACTACTTCTCTCCTCTCCCAGACCTATATGCTTTTATAGCTCTCAACACCCCTTACTCTAGCCATAAAACCATCCCCTGCCATTAAACAATATATCCATGTCTCCAGCTTCAAATTAATTTTAATTTCGTATTTTCTCTTTCTATTTATTTGCTCGCTGCTGAGAGCCTGAGACTCCAAAGATCGAGCACCCTTTTATCTTCTTGGCTACCAAACTGCCTCAAGTTTTTTTTTTTTCTTTCCTTTCGAGATATTATCTATCCAAGGAAACACGAATCCTTTAATGAGCATTTATGTATAGAGTGTACAAATACAAAATAAATGAGTTTGAGGTATATATTAGATGGTAGGTACTAGGTACTAGTGGACTTATTTCTGGTTATCGTTTGAATTTGCTTGTATTTACTTCAATTAACTCACGTTGAATTTGCTTGTATTTACAATAACTCGCTTTCTAATGCTACTCAACATAGGCTAGTTACTTCCACACTAGCCAAAGAGTGCATAAGAGAAAACACACTACTCGTGATTACTTGAGCCATCAAGAACTAATCCTTATTTCTTAAAGCAAAATGAATCGTACTTTAGACATTGGTTTTCCAGTAATTGTTCACAATATTTGCGTTTTTAATGAAAATAAATATTTATAGCTCGTGTGAGAACTGTCACATGATCCATTTTTCGAATGGGAGGTTATAGTAAATATTGGAATTATGGGTACGTTATGATTGATTGTTGGAAATAGATTAGCAAGAAATTAACTATAAAATAATGAAAATTTATTAAGGATTTGCTTACTGGTCGCCGTCATAAGCTTATTTAACCGTATGAACCTACTAACGAGCATGTTAAGATCGCTAGCATGATAGTAGGTCTGGGTTATGACAACCACCGCTATAAATATTCGCAGATATTCTAATATAATTAACCAATTTTTATCATATTTTATTAAATTTCATACATATATTTATATGTACCGTACAAATATGTAGAAAAAAAATGAATGATACAGAATTGTAACACTCCTGTAGGAATAACAGGATGTTCCAACCCCATAAATATAACATTTGAACGCAAATACAAGACTAGCTATGTTGACTTCTTGCGTCACTTAAGTGGAAACTACAAATAATACTCGAAACTTGTATCCACCTTTGGCTTTCTATGTACCCACTGCAAGCATAAAGAACTATAGTTTTTCTTGTGAGGTCTTCAGGTGAGTCATCTAGGGGAAGAATTAGATGGTACTAAACGTTGTCCTAGGAGTTGGCTAGGTCTCGCATTATATTGAGTTGGCATAGTATTTTATTTATACTAATAAAATTCTACCCAAAACTTATCAATTAATTAATCAACAAACTAAGATGAAATTGTAAAGAGATCCAATAATACTT
>JAOQMP010000132.1:13881-32389 GCA_027563575.1 Erythroxylum pedicellare | reverse complement strand
ATACTTACCTTATCTTCAATTATTAAATATTATAAATTTTTAAAAATAATCCTTTTATTATTTAAAGATATAGATGCGTACTATTAAAATTTTCTAGAATCCGCGTATAAGTAAAATGTCTTTTAAGCATTGTTGTTGTATTAAAGACTCTCTTTCCATTGAAGTACGTAATCAAATATTATTACTTATTTTAAATGTGAAAATTGAAATTATCTTAATATCATTTGAAACTATGAAACTTAATAAAAGAAGTTCAACTATTCGACTCGTTGAACTGGAAATGGCAAATTTTAAAGTCACTGTAGTACTTATATACGATGGAGTGATATTGTAGCTTCAGGTGTCAAGTAAAAAAGTAATGTTAATCAAGTATGTCTATGAGTGCCAACATAATATTCCGAGCCAAGCGTGTGTCCATGGCATCGGAATTATAAAACCTCACCTTAGGTGCTTTGTTCAAGGGCACAACGAAATTAACCGAAAGTTGACAACCATAACATTGCAATTTATTTTTTTCAAAATTCTTATATTTCTCCTTCATTGTACAATGCACCGATAATATCTAGGTATGTGCTTGTACTTCTAACTTTGATGTTGTAAGGTGTCATATATACATATGTAAGTACATATTTCTAAAGAACATCATAAAAGTTTTATGTGCTATTTACGTGCTTGTACTTCTAACTTTGATGTTATAAGGTATCATATATACATATGTAAGTACATATTTGTAGATAACATCATAAAAGTTTTTAACTTTTGACTTCTGACTGACCTATATTTATTTTGGATTGTGAAGGTCAAATCGAAAAGCAAACTTCCCTTAACTTCTTGCTATTGTTACTTCCTTCATGGTTAAACTTTTAAGACTCACCCGTGATAGAGGCGAGGACTATTCCATGCATGAGGAGCTAAAATAAAGCTAAGTCTTAGAACACTTATTCGAGTAACTTACTTTGTTTGAGAAAAAAAAAAAGTGATGCTTGTTATAGAAGGTTGTGTCCTTAGCGGAATTTCACCAACCAAATATAAATTGGCGAGGGACCCCTTAAATAGACTACACAACAAAATCACATAAATTCTATCCAATTTCATTGCTAGTAGTCAATAGAGTAGGGCACGTATAAGATGTTTCTTTCCAAACTAAGGTTATTTCTTTAGGTACCCACCTTATTAGAACGTTTGAATTTCTAGAATTCTATACAAGAGAAAATAACTACAAATATTCACAAAAACAAAGTTAAAAAAAGGGACCGAAGGTATTAATGGCTTTGGTAGAGAAAAGAGGGTTTCAACTTTCAAGTACCTCTACCTGCCTACATTAACTCATCTTGAATTCAATTAAATGCAGAATTCATGGACGACCATTGAATTGAAACACCAACACCTCGCTTTCTTGAACATCTTTTCTTCGTCACTCTCCTTTGTAAATGCTCTCAACCCACCTCTCCTTCTCTTCATTTATGTTTGTGCGTGCCTATCTCTCTCTGTCTCTCTGTTTCTTATTGCTTCAAAGATTCATTTCAGTTCCATAGCATATAAGAATAACTGCCAGAGCTATAGCCTACCCTCACTCGTCAACTAATAAAATTATCTCTAAAATATGGTTCAGAGTGCAAAATCCAGTCCCAGTCCCAGTCCCAGTGACTTCCACTTCCACTTCCTCTTGGTTTAATTAAGAGTGTCCTATTGTTAACAGCAAAATTAAATCAGCAGCAGATGGAATTAATGGTGAATGGTTGGCCGACAATTGAGTTCTTATTCTTACTGATATACGGGAAAAAAAATTGTCATGTCCAAAGTTGTCCCCGTCTCTCAACACTTGACGAAACTAGGTGTATTCATAATTACATAATTAAATGCTTTTTCCAAATTGGAAAAATAAAAACACTAACTATTTATGTCGTCGCACACATTTATAACAATGCCACCAAAATTGGTGTCCTATTTTCTGATTAAAAGAGAGCATTCAAAACGTAGTTCAGAAAATAAATGATGTTAGCTGGAAATTTGAATTCTTATAATAGCAATTAAAATATACAATTATAACTCAGAACTTTAAAAAATTACAATAAAATATTTCATTTTTTTCCAAATTTTCTTTTGACTGCGTCAATTAATATAAATTTTAGTGGCCGTTAAGCCTACTTAATTTTTCACTTCAAATATTAATTTATTTAATGTTAAAATAAAACTGGAAATGGAATCCTCCTTTTTCTTCTCCAACATTTCTGAAAATGCTCTCTGATATGTACTGTGCAATTTCTAATCCTTAAGATCAGTTAATTAAAACACAAACACATCAAACCAAGAACATAAACCTGTTAAAACCAACATCAAACGGGCATCGCTTAACCGTGCCAACAAAACTCCTACTTCGTTTCCCAAATATGTATAAGCAACACTCACGCTCACACCGATCTTTCTTTTCGTTGATGGATCTTAACTCTCACCATGTCACGCCGTCCCAACTTCCAACGCAACCGCCACAGTGGTGGTGGTAGAGGCAGCTCCAACGACCGTGCTGGTGGAGGCGATCGAAGCGGAGGAAGAGGAGGCTACGGTGACTAGCGCTGATGGGATCCAGTGCGGTGAGCTGAGCGTTTGAGACAGAAACAAGCTGAGATGAATGTCCTCGATGAGGATGAATGGTGGAATAAAATGAAGGGAATGAAGAAGGAGGGGAGCAGGAGATGATAGTAAAGTGTAACATAATTTGCATCAGCCCCGTCGGATATCTGCCATATTTGTAGCAGCTTGAATATTATCTGAAAGAGAGAGTCTTCGTGAAATCCTTTGTTACCTGTTAGGATATGTATTATTATTTAATTTTGATATTTTTTACTATTAAATGTTTAAAATAATGATTAAAAATATAAATAAAAAAGTCTGACTTGAATTGAATTTTTTATTATTGCACAAATAGAATTTTATCTTGAATAAAATTTGGTGTACAATTATTTTGGAGATATGAATAAGATAAGATGAGGTGGGTAGATGGTGTGAATTTTTTTCAAGTCTTGATTTGACTACAGTAATTACTGAATTTTTCTCCTTTTTGCAATAGACATAGTAATGGTTTTGTGAGACTTTTTTTCAGGAGGCTTGCGTGCGAAGTGGGTGTGAAGGTTTTGAAGTCTTTGATTCATTGTTGCGTGACTCTATTCTTAGCATAAGATACGTGAGTTTTTTCAACTTTTTGACTTGCCGCGTTAGTTACTAGGTGCTGCCTCTTTTTGCAGAAAATACTTGCATGATTTGGTGAGGTTTTTTTGGTGGGTATTCACGGTGAATGAATGGAAGAGTAAAAGGTATGGTGTTTGATCTGAATATTTTTACTACTTCGAGGGAGGCTTACGCGTAACATTACCAAGTGTGAAGAAAATTGGAGACAGCTTGATGCATGTGTGACCTATCTCCCGCACCTGAATCGTAGTTGACTTGGTGAAGTTCCTGCTGAGTATTTATTTGGTGTATCGTGCATGATATTGTTTTCGCTAAATATACATGGTTTGTGAGTCGTTTTTTATCTATGTCTTAGTGCATTTTATTGTTAGTAAATGGGCAAATCACGTGACTTTTATTGATCATAAAATCGGGACATAGTTGGAGATATATTATTGTGTGCTTGAAGAATAGTATATGTGAACTGGAATTCTAGTGATGTTGCTCATGGTTTTGTGATTGTGCAAGAAATTATTCCTCATCTTTTTGTCAAGTGTCTTCTTGAGTATTAAGTTATTTGTTTAATCACTTGACTGATTTATTCACTATTCTTATTTCAAAAGATTCTTGAGAAAAGTCTTATGTTGAGATTATTACGAGGTGGTTGTACTATTAGGTGTGAAATTCTTTCACAGGTAGTGAGGACGAGAAATAGTGTTAAGGGTTGAGTGGTGTCGACTCAGTAAAATCTTATATAAAACTATTATCGTTAGTGAAAGAATTAAACTAGATGAGAGTCTCGTAGACATATATAAAATGTGCCAAACTGTGTTAACAAATATTAGTATTGATTTATTTTGTTGTATTTAATTTTTCTAGTTTTTAATTATACTATAAACGACTGCTGTAATTCAAAGAGTTTACGAAATTACTACACCCTTGCAGTTTTATCATTACCAAATACACTTAGAATCAAAGCAATCTGCTCACACCAAGCTCCTATTTTGCACAACGGAAGTATTATTTTGGCAGCTAGTACAGGATCCAGAAGAGGGTAAGATTTGAAGAAGATCCTATAACTGAATTATTTGAGGACACTAACATTGATTATCAACACAAAAACTATAGGGCTTGTAAACGACTCTCTCTTTTAAGCTTGGATACGTCACAAATTGATTTGGGAGTGATGGAGGCAATAATTGAATACATACGCCGGCATGAAGCTGCCGGGGCAATTCTTGCGTTTCTTACAAGTTGGGATGATATTTCAAAGCTGGTTGCCAAGATTAAATCAAATAAAGTTTTAGGAGACCAGAGCAAGTTTGTAGTCCTTCCCCTTACATGGATTAGAGGAGACTTAAGAGTAATACATAAAATACGGATGAGATAAATAAGAGTAATAAATAAAATAAGGAAAGAGAACGATTAGGTTAGGTTATGTTTTTATTTTCCCTTTAATAATAAATAAAATATATCTAACGTAGAAAATTATGTACTTGGTATTTATGTGAAATTTATAACAATTGAATTAGTTTGTTACGACAGTACAGAGAGTCTAACATCATATTATTTTTGCAAAAAATTAAAATTTTGAAGATTTTATTGTTGTTTTTTAAAATTTGAATTATAATTATAAAATTCAGTGAAATTTATAATTTTTAATAATTAACACTTTTTATAATTATTTCTAATGCACACTCTTAGATTTCAAATCCGGACCCGTTTCAAGCTGAGAGTATTTATAGAGTTCACTGTGGCTTCTATTTCCTTAAATTAACGACTCAAACGTAAATTTAACCAATTTCAAATGTGGCTCGTTAAATCAATGCTTCTCCTCAGGAGTCGATGTCTTCTAGTTTTACTCATGGATCGGTAATCAGGTTCAGATATTGAATAACGATTATCATTACAGATTGAGGAATGCTTCTCCATGTCATATACCATGGCAAATTAGGCCCGGAGGAAATTTGACAGCCTCACGGGCAGTTACACTTAGGTCTTCTTATGCTAAAAGTCATTTTTATCAATGTTATAAAAAGGTTAAGCAAACTTTACAATTTAACATGAATTAATTTTATCGACTTAACATTAAAAACTTTAAATTTAATAATCTTTGTTATTAAAAATCGATCAATTTATTAATTAATCAGTTAGTTTTTTATAAATTAATTGATTTTTATAAATCAAAATAAATCGATTAATTTTTATTTAACAGTCTTCTTTTTAATTAAAATTTAATTTTTTGATAAGAAAGAATAATCTTTTTCAATCATTTTTCAAATTCTTTAATTTTATTCAATCTTTAATTAATTTTATAATGACCTAATATTGGCTAAACTCTTTAAACCTTAAACTTCTTATCTTATCTATTTAATTTTTGATATAATTTTTAAAACATTAATTTTTCTTATTCCTTTTCCAATTTAATACTTAAAACAATTTTCAATCCATTTGACATGACAATTCTCTTACCATAACATAATTACATAATTGCATCCGTTGGATTATAAGCATTGTTGCATTTAATTTTGATAAAGCAGTTATGGCGGATGGGGTTTTAGGGGTACAAGATCTATTATGTGGGGTTCTGTCTCTCTGCACAGACTATCGTAAAAGGCCGCAGTTATATGATCAGATCACAGTCACGACTGGTGATGCATTTTCATTTACTTCATCCATAAAAGACACCCAATGTATGGTTGAGACATCCAATTTAATATGTACACAAACTATCATCATAACGAATATGTACGGTAGATCATGATCATCGACGAAGCCACCTTTCACTCAATTAGCCCTCAAGGTACACTGGAAACTTGCAGCAATATAGCCCTTGAATCTTTTAATCATTCAGTCTTATTTACCCAAGATTCTGACTGCGACCTCATGTTACACTGGAAACTTGCAACAATATAGCCCTTGAATCTTTTGATCATTCAGTCTTATTTACCCTTGAATCTTTTGATCATTCAGTCTTATTTACCCAAGATTCTGACTGCGACCTCATGTTACACCGGAAACTTGCAACAATATAGCCCTTGAATCTTTTGATCATTCAGTCTTATTTACCCAAGATTCTGACTGCGAACAACGCATCTTCTTAGAACTTTTTACCTTTTCTTTTTCTTTACAGTACATCTTTGGTTAGGCATAACACATAAATATAGTAATGAAAGAAAAGCTCAACTGAATAATGTACATTTATGGTTATGGAGTTGTTCTGACGTCTAACACAGAGATAGAAAATTGGTGAGTGTAATCGAAGATGTCATCAGCTTAAATAGGAGAGCCTCTGACCACTAAGCTAGTTCACGTCCTCATTCGTCATTCTTGTTTCAGTCTTCAGAAACTTTCAGCTGTATTGCACTTCCACGTACTCCTTTAATCTCCTCACGGATCTTTAAGAAATTGAAAAAGAAAAGAGCTAATCATATGATACTTTATTAGATGGTTTTCACGATCATTATAATTAATATATAATAAATTATATTTATACATTAACAAATAATCTTTATGTTAGGAAATTTTAAATATTATTTATAATAATCTTAATATTATTCATATTAGAAGAATTTGATATTACTTATAAAATATCTATATAAAGATAAATAATTTGTAGTATAAAAGTAATTTTCATAATGTGTGGTAATTATAACCAATTGACATGTTTGATAATTAATTTCAGTCACTTACAAATATTCATCCATCTTCTTATTTAATGTATCAAAAGACAAAATTTAAACATCTAAAAACAGAGCTTGTGAAGATATTCAATTTTATAGGCTTTAAGTTATAGCTTAATATTTGTAACTTACAATTAGTGAGTGGATGTTTACACTGTAACTTATCTCTTTACTCATAAATAATATTTTGTGTACTACATTTCTTCCAATCTTAATTAAACTGTAATTTTTGTATCCACTTAATTATTTTAGTAAGTGGTAACAAAGTCTAATAGAGCGTATGTATCTATTATAATATGATATGAATCATCACTATAAGTAGATCCTCCACGTAAAATTCAAAGGTATTAGGTAATGTTCATGTATACAATTATTATTTTAAGTGAAATAGTATAAACTATTTCTCTTAATTCAAAGTAGTTTGGGATAGAAATAATGACACCTAAAGTTAAGATTTAGAAGTTCAAGCAAAATAATTTCTTGTTGTCGAAGTAGAAGATGAAAGCTATCTTTATAAAAGATAATTGTATTATAACCACTAGCAAAAGGCTAACAAACTTTACAGATAATGCCAAGTGAAGTGAAATGGACATGAATGTTGGTGAAAATCTTCATCTAGCATTACCTGATGGAGTTTTATCAAACATAAAAGATAATAAAAAAAACAAAATAGATATATGACCTTCTCACAAAGTTGTATGAGATCAAATTATTTCATAACAAAATTTTTGTTAAGACAAGTTATACTCTTTAGATTTCATAATCTTCTTCAATAGCTGAGCACCTTAATAATTTAACTACTTTATTCTCTCAGCTCACTTCATTGGGTTATTTAGTATATTCACCTGAACATGTCAAAAATATACTTCAAAGTTTATTTGATGCGTATGATCAACTAATTGTCAACTTAACCAATGATATTTTTCTAGACTATTTAGTATTTGACAACATTATAGTCATAATTTCAAAGGAAGAAAGTTAGTACAAGAATAAGAAAAATATGCGTTAAAGTAGTGATAGTGATAAGAGAGAGGTCAATACGTTTAAGTAAGTTACTGGGTCATGTTGGTCAACTAATGTTGTTTAATACGCAATATTCACTAGTCTTTGCATATTGGTTGATCAACAAGAGGACAAATTGTCCGACCACATCACCATATTAATTGACCAATATGTCATTAGACTCTTAGTTACATATTTAACTTACATTGGTCAATCACTAATCTATATTGATTGATCAATCTCTTCAAAAATATAATTTTAAAAGATTTAAATATTCAAACTTAATTTTTTGAATACAATTATAATTAGAACAACTTTAAAAATATTTTCACAATAGTGTTTCAAAGATCAAGAGGCTTTTTAAAAAAATAAAAGCTTTATTACCTCTTGATGAATGAAAAGATTTATGTAATAAAGTAAGACGAAATGTTTTTGCTAAGCCTTTAAGATTGCCAAAGTAACAAAATGAAATTACAATTAATATTACAAAATATATAATTAACGTGATATATGTTTTTTTTTAATTTATATATACGACAAGGATATAGGTCATATGTTTATAGTATAAATAGTATAGTTTCCATAAGGATTGTTATCAGGCACCTAACAATTTTTTTAATACTTTGTTTAAGGTAAACAATATAATAATTGTAGCTATTAGAAAAAATTGATAATTGAAAAATTAACAAAGTAATAGTGACCTTGTGATTAATTAATGATAACAACTTAGGAATTATTTCTATCCTTGTTTTGTTTTCACCTCACATTCTTGATTTAATAATACTTAATCTAAGATATCTAATAGTTATGATTATCCTCTCTCTAGATCTTATTAAGTAATCTCAACAGAAATAGATAAAAATTGAATTGTGACATCTTGATGTCTTAAAACTCTTTGTAACTATCCTCCTGGATTTGAAGCAATCCTATGGGTAACTGACAAATAATTAAGATCTCTCTTATTTGCCTATTAATTTGATGTTTATGGCTCTACTATGGTACCAACTCTCATTCTGCACCATAACATAGATATTTGAACCTAATCTCTCGATTCAGACCAAACATTAAAGCAATAACCACCACAAAGTATGTTTATATTAAATCAAGAACATAAAAGTTTGACAAAACAATTCCAGAGTAATTCTAAAACAAATTTAGCAATTCATAGCTAATATAAATTCATAAATTGTTCATAATCAACAATCAAGAACAAGGAAAGAAAAGGAAAAAGTAAAAGATTTTATCGTGGATGTATTCTTCTTCTTATCCTAGAGCTGAAAAATTCTACATCTTGGTTCTTCTAGAATTTTTGCCTCATTGATATCCTTGTTAGACGTTCTAGCTAACCTTTTGATGTTTCTCTTTGCCTTTTTCTAGTTTAATCCTCCTAAGGCGCTTTCTAGGGTTTCTTCACTTGTTTTGTACTGCAAAAATATCCCCAATTCATCAAAAATATAAAAAAATCATGACCAAAAAATTATACCTTTGCACGATTGTGATTGTACACAATCATGCATTGTCTCTTGTCTACATACTTTGTCACGATCATGCAAGACATCCCAGCTACTCTAACTTCAATCCTACTAGTGCAAGTGCACGATTATGACCTATATCTTCCTCTAACTTCTTCTTCAACTTTTCTTGAAGTATCCTTTCTCAACTCATCATCCAAACACATTAAACATCCCCTAAAACATGCATTAAGAGCAAATTCCTACCCTAATCAATAATCATTAAACCAAAACACACAAAAATACTAATAAAAAACTAAATATAAGTCTTAAGCATACGATTATCACCTAAGAAAACACCTAATAACACATTCTACAACTTAGAAAATACACTCTAAAACGCATATCAATATGCGTTCATTTTCTTTTGTTCTTCACTTGATCTTCATTTAAAGGTTACAAAATTTAACTATTTTTTTATCATCTTTATGAACTATTTTCTTGTGTTATAACTACATCTTTTTCTTGTATTGCTTCCCATTAAAATAATAAACTCATTAGTAGTACTTATATTTTGATATCATTAAAGCAACAATTGGAACTTCCTTTGGTTCAACAATCTCCACTTTTTTATGATAACAAAATATTTGTAATATTAGAGAGTAATAATAAAATTAGATATACAATTAAGATAGTGTTTAGCTTCCCCTTAATTCATAGATGAGACATAATTCAATATCAAGAACAAAAGAGATGTCTAATATTAAATGTAAAGAAATATCTAGACATATAAAAAAAGAAATTTACTTAAATATAAAATATCATATAGACAAAAGTCATCGTTTAGACAAAAGTCACTCCTATTGAATTTTATCACTTTCCCTTAATCTAATATTACTAATCTTTCTTACTTTTCTGGAATCATAAAAAAGAAACCAATTATCCAAGAAAAATAAAGAGTCATAAATTGTATTAAGTTAGAGAATTCCTAAATTTCAATGGTCAATCACATGCAAACTCAAACTTAATCACAATGCTAACAATTAATTACTATGGATAGAAAGAAAAAATTATTAATCAAACTCTTTATTGCATTTATAAACTAACAATTTGAGAAAAGTACAAAGAAATTAAAAATCTTTAATTTTGGTATTGTGCCTAAACTAAAGAAGATCAATTAGAGCAAAATATAGCTAGTTTTGACAAGATTAAATGTCGTTATTATAAAAATATTTATTTAATCGAAAAATCTATCTTATTAATTTAGAAAAAGTGTATAATTTAAAAATCCCAAAAATTTAGAAATAATGATAGAATAAAATAAAAGTTTAGGGTTTATCTAAAAAGAATGTAATTATTAATGATCTTTAA
The DNA here is from genome assembly GCA_027563575.1 of Erythroxylum pedicellare. Taxonomy (NCBI): domain Eukaryota; kingdom Viridiplantae; phylum Streptophyta; class Magnoliopsida; order Malpighiales; family Erythroxylaceae; genus Erythroxylum; species Erythroxylum pedicellare. The sequence continues at coordinate 21,717 of JAOQMP010000132.1, read as the reverse complement.
CATGTAAGGAAAAGAAAAAAATTAAAGATAGGATAGCTAGCTGTAGTGGGGATAATGTTTTTCAAAGAAAAGGTGAGTTTACTAGGTTTTGGTAGGCATTAACAAGAAAAATGAAAAAATAGAAGAAAGTCAAAGGAAGAGGAATATAAATCGTGTGAATGGGTCAACCACTCATAGATAGTTGTTGACCAGTTAAAGGATACGATCAACCATTCCTATTTACTAAACAGATCATAAAATCACTATAACTTTATTTTCTTCCTTGAAAGAGACATTGGCTGACCAATGCTCTATATTGGTTGACTATTGAATCCTTATGGCCAACTATTCATATAACTAATCTTCTTACAACTCATTAGAAAGAAAATTTCTTAAGTGGGCAAATATTGGTCAACTATTGGAGACATTGGTACCAATATAAATAAGTGGTCGACTAAAACTTTGGCCAAATAATGAAAAAACTCAATATATATCCCATATATATATTCATTATATTGGTGAAACTATTACCCAATTGGTTTGGTGTATCAGTAAATTTTAACTTAATATTACTAGTATATGATCTTTAAGTTTATTTGATAATGTCTGTGTATTACTCCTTTAGAAAAATTGGTTAATCCTTTATTAATAGTGCAAACACAAACCTTTATCACTAAGAATTTATACTCAAATTCACAAATAAAATTTACAAATAAAAGTAAGATCTGACAAAATTTTAAAACATGAACTAATAATTACCCGTTGTTGAACATTACCTACGATATGATTCAAATGATATTTCTTCTTGAAATTTTCAATCCATTGGAAGCTTTTCATCCTTTATAGCTTTTTTACTTAGTTTAACAATTTGCTTTTATGTTATGTTGGATGTTCTCCTAGGATAGTGAAATGAACTACCATGATTATATTTAGGATGCCTATTATGAATGAAGGTTTGATGCATGCTTTTTTTGGAGCCTAAAAGGTGTGAGTGAGATTGCATTTTATCATAAAAGTTATGCGTATTGTTTATATGAAAGTATTGAACTCTATATCAATTTAATGAGCTATATAAGAAATGATAATGCCTGCTCTTATAATGATCCCTAATTGATATGACATGTGCACACATATACTTAAATGTCGACGTTCATACCCATTTGTCACATTAGGTAATGTTTCTTTGCTATACAAATATTTTCCTTTGTAAACATAGTTTTATAATTGGCTTCACTTTTATGATATTATCCTATTTCATACCTATTATTTATACCTTTTTGGGCTCTTAGTATATTTTTTAGTTTTTCACTCCTTATGGTGAACTTGGATAATGAATCTTTAGGAACATTTAGTTTCTCTTTAATGTCTCATTTTCATATTTTAATGCGTCTAGTGTATCATCAATGATCATTTTCTTAAATGCTTTAATGTTTCGCGATTAATTTTTCATCTTCTTATTCTTATTTTTATTTATGCATGTATCTAACTATTTTTTGGATGGTTAAGTTTAGAAGATAACTTCTTTTTTATACTCATGATCTCTAAGCATTAAACTAGTTCATGCTATGTCAAATTGCTATCACTATTGCAAGAGTTTGATTTTGATGTTACCTCATTTTTATCCTTAGCCATAAAGCACAATTAGGTTATCTTTCCTTCTAGATACTCACTTTCGGATTTGCTTAAGTCATTGAAGTTAATGTTTTGAGACTTTTCTTTTTCTTGTTGTCCTTCTTCTCCTTTTTGTCATTTCTTTCATACTTTTTGTTGGTATTGATGAGAGGACATTAGGATTTCATATACTTGGATTTCCTACATTCAAAGTAGATAATATTAGAAGATTTACATTTTGAGTCAATTTTGCCTTCCTTAAAGCCTTTTCTTATAGAGAATTATTTTTAAAAAATATCTTGAATTTCTTAGTCAAGTATTCATCTACTTCCACTTATAGATGTCTCTTCTTTTTCACTTGAATCCTCCCTCGAAACTTTGAAAGCTAAGTCCTTTTTCTTTGCAAGCTTTTTTTTTGAAAAAGGACAAAAGAAAATGCATTAATAAAGAATGAAAGTTAAATCTTACAAGAGGGTCTAGGGGGATACCCTTTGAAACAAGAGAATTGTAAAGTTTTTAACTATTCAAAACATAGAGAGAAAACAGTAGTAATAACTGAAGAAGGTTGGAGTTGCTATGTACTCGGTTTATAAATCGAGCTCTTTGATGATATCAAGAGTTTCAAATATGAGAATATCTATTCATTTGGACTTGAGTTCAAACCACCTGGCATTGTGTTCTTTCCGTATTGTCTGAACACACATACTAACAACTGCAATATGGGGTAATTGCAAGGGAGTTCTTTGAGTAACTAGCCACTGGACTGCACTGGAGAAAGTAGTAAAATGATTTGGCCATTGGCAACTGAGTTGTGTTGCTTTCCAAGCACGATGTGTCTCCTCGCACGTAAAGAATAAGTCGTCTCGTGTTTCTTTCTGAGTTAAGCAGAAAGGACAACATGTATTGATGTTTAAGTAATTGAGTCGATCAGCTATATTTAATCTATTTTGTATAGTGAGCCACACAAAAAAGGAGGTTCTGGGGGGGATAATCTTGTGCCAGATGATTCGGTGCTATCCCACTTCAGGTTTCCTCACCCGTAACAGGTCCCTAATTTGTTTCTTTGAGAGGAGATGGGTTGGCTTGTTATACCGGTAGAAAGTATCAAGATGAAGAGAGGGAGCATATGAAGGTTGCAAGTGAGTAAGGTGATTTGGAAAATGTCATCTATCACCATTAATGAAAGATTCCATTTTGGTATCTAGAGGGATATCAATAGGAGCTCTATGTAACTATTGTGTATGGTAGAGATTTCCTTGGCCTATCCAATTATTAAACCATAGGGAAATTAGCTTCTCATTGCCAATGGTGCAACTCATATGGTCTTGTACAAGATTTCTCAAGTGCAATAATTGATTCAAAAAATAAGAGTTATTTGGAGACATAGAGACAGTCTAGATGCTTTGCTCTATAAAAAAAATAGGAATGTAACAGTCCAGATGCTTTGCTCTATAAAAAAAATAGGAATGTATCCACCATTTCCATAAAGATGTTTTATCTTCGATAATCTACCATAGCCTGTTCAATAATAGTGACTTGTTTGTGATTTTAACAAAGGTAATATTCAGCCCTCCTTCTTCTTTTGCGTAGCAAATATTAGTTCATTTTATTTTTGCACTTCCTTTAACTCCCATTAACTGATTTTACAAGAAGTCTTTGAGTATTCTTTCTATTGTCTTAATGACACCTTTGACAAAGAAAATATGTGAACACCAGTAGATATGCAAGGAACTCAACACTGATTTGATAAGTTGATGTTTTTCAGTAAAAGATAAGAATTTATTCACCCAGGATCTTATTCGTCTATGAATTTTCTCTATGATTGGAGTACATTCTAGGAAGGTAAGTCTTCTTGTTGAAACCAAAAGACCCAGATAGATTTAGGGTGGGCCTTTCTCAACTATACCCTTGAGTGACACTATTTGGGTAGTCATTGGAGCAGCTCCTTTGGAAATGGTAAAATGTCTCTTATAGATGTTGATGTACAAGCTCGATATTGCCTTAAATATATCAAGGGCCTTCATAAAGCTCAGTATAGATTCAACTTGGCACTATAAAATAAAAAGGAATATCTACAAAGGAAAGGTTAGTTAAACCAAGTTTCTTACACTTAGAATGGTGTTTAAACTTAGGATTCAAAGTCACTTGATGTTGTATGATGGAGTTGAGAACTTCCATGCACATGATGAAAAGGTAGGGGAAAGAGGATCCCCCTGCCTTAAACCTTTCCCTACCTTAAACGACTTTAAGGGGTTGCCATTAATGAGGATTAAGTAAGACACGGTGGTGAAACATTCTTTAATCCATTGGATGAATATATCTAGGAATCCATAAGCCTACATCATTTTCCATAGGAAACTCCATCAAACACTGTCAAAGGCTTTATGAAAATCAATCTTTATGGTTCAATTAGGAGTGGAGGTCGCATGTGAGTAACCCTTAAGGAGATCTTACACCATCAATATATTACCGCTAATCTACCTATTACAAATGAAAGCTCCCTGATTTTTACTGATGAGAGGGATAAGTGTTTTCCTTAGCCTAGTTGCGAGGACTTTCAAGATAATTTTATAGAGGAAGTTTGTAGATTGATCATAAATCACTAAAGGAGGAGGAGTGGTCACTTTTTGGAATCAAGCAAAGAAAAGTGTGATTGATTTTCTTGAGAAGTACTCTATTAGAGAAAATTTTGTTTACAACCTTTTTAACAAAGGGCTATGTGTTTTTTCATGATTTTTGGTAGAAGTAGCCATTGAGTCCATCCAAACCTGGGGCTTTCATACCAGTCAAGCGGGTAAAAGTTTCCTCAATTTCTCTATCATCAATTGCCTTAGTCAACATGTCAAAATTTGCAGGGTTTAGTCTCTTAGAAATGAACGCCGAGAGATCTGCATTAGTAATAATTTCAGAAGTTGAAACACCCAGCAAGGTGTTGAAAAACTTGATAGCCTCTTCTTGAATGTCTTGGTAGATCTATAACTGAACTACCTCACCAGTAGAAATGGAGTAGATTCTATTTCTGTTTTTCCGAGCTAGGATGGAGTTGAAAAAGAACTTGGTGCATTTATTGCCCTCCCTAAGCCAATTCACTCTAACTCTTTGTTGAAGGAATGAGTTGTGGTTTTGAATTGTGGACAAGTTGTGAGAAATGGCCTGTTTTTCGTTAGCAAGAAGCTGTGGATCCTAAGGATTTATTGCAAGATGACACCTGATGCCCGTAAGTGCTTCAATGGCTTTAAAAAGAGATTGGGCAGTGGAGCCTCTTAAGGAATGCAGTAATTTTAGTTCTTTTTTAATTGCCTTCAGTTTTTGTACGCAAATGAATTGTTTGGTCCCTTGAAAATAACAATTGGATCTTGTCATGCTAGCTTCAAGAAAACCTAGTGAGTTGGCCAAGTGATTGTTAAACCTAAAAGGGAACTTCCTAGCAACCGATGAGATAAGAAGCTCCACCCTAATTGGGGTATGATCTGAGAGTAGAGGCTCAAGGAATATGGCACTACAGTCAGGAAACTAAGCAAACCAGCTGCCTTTGACAAGGTTATAATCAAGTTTCTCTTGTATGAACCAATGGGAGCTTTGATTATTAGACCATGTGTACTTATGGCCAACGAACTTCAAATTTGTCACTTCCAACTAATCAGCACATATCTTGAAATCATTAGAGCAATAGCAGAGATTACAGTTACCATGGGCCTCGGATGGATACAATATAGAGTTGAAATCACCATATAAGATCTAAGGCAATCGGATGTCTCTGTTGAGAGTGATTAAATCATACCATAATGCTGCTCTTTGGAAGCCAAAATTACTAGCATGGATGATGGATGAAATGATATTAGTGTTATCATTCAAAAAGGATAGTTTAAGGTGCAACATCTGCTCAGAAGAATGGAGAAGCTCAATTGTAACTTCATTAGCCTTATAGTAGATTATAATGCGACTAAGAAAATGGTGGGAATAGTTTGTAAGCTTCTGCCAACCTGAATCGATATTTAACTTACCAACATTCTCTACTTTTATTTTGGTTTCTAATAATCATACAATGGGAGGCCTTTCCCTCCAAACGAAATCCCTTAAAGCAGATTGCTTTGTTGGGCAATTTAAACCTCAGACATTCCAGATGATAATTGACATCTTAAAAATATTTGTCGTTGGAGCCCTTTGTGCTCCTTTGAGATCTCCACCTTTCTACTATTTGGAACTGCATATTTTGCTTTTCATTGTCTATCCCAACCTCTTGTGGAGGTTGGTGTTAAATTGTTTTTTCTTGTATCTCTTGAAGTCTCATTTCATACATAAGAGAGATAAAATTAGGTCCTCTAATAGTAATCTTATCATTCATTCATTTATTGTAACCCATATAGTTGGTTCTCTTGAGATAGTACATTATACACTTATAATAAATCCAAACCGGTCTGGTTCGACTCCACATAGTCTTCTACTTCCATTTTTAGTCTTCTTGTTTTATATTTGTTGTTTGCATGATAATGTTACTTTAAGTACACCTTAAGGTTTCTTCTTCTCCTTTTTTTTCTAATTAAAAAGCAATACAGATTGGAATGAAAGAACTACACCCGTCTCTCTTCATTAACTAAAACATAAATGAATCTTACAAAAAGAAAATTAGAAAGTCAAAGTCAAAGTCAAATCACAAATATGAGAAACATGATTTATGTAATTCGATAACATTATTTATATCCACATTGCGGTAAGACTTGTATCATTCTTTATAAATTACAACATACATAAATCTTGTTTATAAATGAAATTAGAGTAAGATATGTTACGTCAGTCGTACTCACAAAAAAAGTTCTGCAAAACATGGTCGTTGTGTGACTAGCTGCAATGTCTCTTCTCTAAAACATTGTCTTCATGCTACGGACTAAAGCCAAACTCAAAATTACGGCTGTTCAACCTGATGAAGCTAATATGCGTTTCTTCAATGTATGATTCGAGCAATACATCCGGGAGAGATATCAAAATTCATTGTCTATATAGAAAAAGAAATTAATATGAAGTGTGAACCAGGCAAGTTTCAGCTACTATATTATTGAGTTGCTAAAGCATAGTAGCCTATAAAACCCCACTTTATTTAATGCATGCCCATTTGCAATTTATAAGAAAGGGATCTAACAAGTTCGCCTACAGAACGTCCTAATTACTTGTTTTATTTCATCACATGATGCTAGCTTTAGCTACCGCTTCTGTCTGTGGCAACGACTCTCTGCTTTCTTCTTGGTAATGTAGTAATAAAATTAATGGGATTGTTTGATATTGAAGGAGAATATCGTTTTCTCAGTTAAGATAATAAAAAGATTGTCGCATTCTTAGATAATATGTGCATATCGGGACTCAATTATTGCATACTTAAATTGTGAGGGAGAAAGTGACTAACAACTATAAATCTAATGAATTGGTTTTTTGAATGTATCCTTGCTAATTTAGGGAAAAGCACGTCGCGGGGTGACTTGCTCTTGGAATGTGATAAGAGGAAAAATGACAGTGACCCCAAGTTAGTTGTGGATTAGTTGAGCTTGAATTTACTGGCAGCCTCACCTTCCAAAATTATTAGTGGATGGTTGACCATAAATTTTGCTTTTTCCACTTTTTGTTTGAAAATTAGTAACTTCTGAGACAAAGATTGGGAGAGGAACCAACGAGTTTTGTGTTTTGTGTTTTGTGCTTAAAATATAATAATTTGTTTTTTTATACTAAAAGCTTCTCTCTCTATATACAGGTTTTGTTAGATCGAAAATTTACAGCATCAGTTCGTTTATTTATAAATTATAAGAAAGCTCAAATTTTAAGTTCCTGATTAGGAGATTGTAACATAGTTTTTACGAGGCTAATGAGAATTCTTATATTTGAAGCTAAGTCATTACTTCACTAAGACACAATAGAAAATGCTGCCTTGTGATACAAATTATAATTTGTCCATTTCCTGCAAGTTTTTGTACGTTTAACTTCATTTGGGGAGCTTGCTATTCGATTCAATCGACGCACGACACGTTTAACAGAAGCATGTTTTTCATGTCATGGATCGTATATTGAAATCATGAAGATTTTACCTTTTAGACTTCTCAGTAGTGTCCACAACAATTTACCATATTTATCAGTGGTGTCCACAAATTAGTATTTATCTTTTTGGTCCGCTGGGAGGTACATATGTTGGGCGCAGCAGGTGTATTTTGTGAAAAGGAAAATTAAAATGAGCAAAATGGACACAGGATTTTTAACGTGGTT
>JAOQMP010000132.1:0-13781 GCA_027563575.1 Erythroxylum pedicellare | reverse complement strand
TAGGCGCCGTTGTTGGCGCCTACCATGCTCACCATTCAAAGATGGTGTCCCTCCATGTAAGAGGGACCCATCTAACAACATATTGGTAGTTCTTATCTTATAAAACTTAATTTACGAGGTGCATGATTTTCTTACATTAACGCCCAATGCATCAACACTATTGGCTGTGGTAACAGTCTGGATTCAAGAGCGTAATAGCCAGCTAAGGTAGACGTTGAAAGGTGTTGGTTAGGAGTTACGCTCCTTTCTTTATATCATTAGGTCGGTCCATTATTAAACATTTAATACATATCTTGATTTTCGAAAATCAAGTGCTAGCATTACACCATATCCTTCAACCTTCAATGTCCAATAACTTGACGGTTAGTGGTCGTGGGCATGACGCTTAGGGGCTGGTTTCTTTCGATTGGTTTACTAATCCAACATATCGCTTTATTTTGCCGATATTGCGCCAAGATAATAAATTGTCAATAAAGAGAGACAGGCCCAACAAAATAGCCCTGAGTTAAAGTTTTAGTTAGCCGACCTGAGGAAATATCAGCCCAGCACCTCGTATCCAACGGCAAAACTTAATTTTATCGCTTTAGATTATATTGCATCTTCTCTTCACCAGCATAATGTTAGATTATATCGCAAAAGTATCATTTACTTCCAACTAACTGCTACAACAATAGTAAAAATCTCGCTGGATGTAGATTTGGATGGATGTAGATTTGGAGAGATTCAACGCACTTTACGTTCTAATTAATAGTGAGGTTGTTTTTAAATAATTTACACGAGTAAAGAGAAGAAAATAAAATAAAGAAAAATTATTTAAACTTAAAATAAAATAACTAAATGAATAAATAAAATAATATTAATAATGGGTAAATATGAAAATTAAATAAAATAACTAATAGCTACAAATAATTGTAAAAAATAAAAAATAAAACTAATAATAATAGGAAATAATAATAAAAAGAAGACTCATACTAACATTAATATTCATAAAAAATAATAATAGCAATATTAATGACAATACTACTACTACTACTAAAAATAATAATAATAATAGAAAATAATAATAATAAAATAACAATAATAATAAGAAAAATCATACTATCATTAATATTCATAAACAAAATAATAACAACAATATTACCGACAATACTAAAGATCCTAATAATAATAATAATAGTAATTACTTACCACATATGCTAACTATAATAGGTAAAAGTTAAAAAAATACAAGAGAAATAATAGGATCTTTTTATGTAGTGATCTTATTATGAATCCTAACATGCCAAATGAACGTATTTATCAACTAATGAGAATGAAGATTTGAAATGTAATTAAGTTCCATTAATGGTTTCGATAAGATAATCGTTTGACTGAACTTCCAATTCTGTTACGGTGAAGAAAAGCGGGTTAGAATAACGTCTACTTATAAATAAGCAGAATAATGTCTTGAGGACACAGAATGCTCAGTCAAAAGTTGACTGGGGCTGTTTTTGAACGAATCGTCGCCAATACCAATGCTCCTCCCATACTTTATACATGGAGTCCAAGGGAATTCCTTTCGTCTCCGGCAGGAAAATCACTACAAAAATAGTCATCGCAGCAATCCAACCGGCATAGAATAGAAATGTGCCAAATTTGAAGTGGCATAGCATGGTCAAGAACGTTTGCGACAGAACAAATGTGGTAGCAAAATTCACAGCCACGCTTATGCTTTGGCCCGTAGGTCGAATTTTCATAGGGAAGATTTCACTTGGAATGAGCCAGCTTAGAGGACCCCATGACCAACCAAAACCAGCTGCATAGAAGCACATCAATACGAGGACCAGTATTGCGTAACCCTTGGAGATGTGCTTTTCGCCTGAAGCACCTGTTGTCGCCGCTAGGACAATCGCTACCGCAACCTTTAACAGAACAGAACACATTACAAAGTAAATGAGTTAAATAATCAATCTCGTAAAACGTCTGATGTTTCCCTAAAAGAACGGACATACGACAACGATCTCGGTTTGGCTAGGTTCATACCTGACACAAGAACATTAGAGTTCCTCCAGTTATGAACAGAAATCTTCGGCCATACCGGTCAACCATTCCAGTAGAGCAAAGAATGGAGAAAAGGTTAACTAGTCCTAATATAATAGATGCTATCAAAGCTGAATCATTTCCAAAGCCAACTGATTGAAAAAGAACTGGAGCATAGAAAGCAATTATGTTGATCCCAGTTACTTGCTGGAAGAAAGGTACAGCGATTGAAAGAACTAGGTGTGGCCTATGCTGCCTCTTGAATATGGTAACAAAAGGTTCCTGCCGAGCAGCTTTGGCCACTTCACTACATTTGATAAGATCAGCAAGTTCGGCGTCGGCATTTTCGTTGGTTCCCCGTACTTTGATCAAGGCTTGTCGGGCTTGCTCAGTCTTGCCTCGTTCGACCAAACTACTAGGCGTGTCTGAAATGAGAAGCGCACCTGTTGTCATTATAGCCGCTGGTACCACAGCTAGTCCAAGGGATACACGCCAACCCCAACTGTGCTTAGAAGTTCCAAAATTTATGCAATTGCTTGCAACCACCCCAATGCCAATGAAAAATTGGAAGCCTGTACTAAATGCTCCACGCCACTTGGGTGGTGCTAGCTCTGAAAGGTAAACTGGTGTTGCCTGCATCGCAATTTTGTACATAACATATATAACTGGAAAGCAAAATGATAGGGACAATCCTATTACGTACTCTATAATACTGTCATCAGGACTATTCAGCAGCATTTTCGTTTCATTTATATAGTAAGAGAAAGCAGCACTGACCTGGTTAGTGAAACCAACCCCAAAACCAAGCAAGATGCGGCCTAGAATGAGCATGGCAATATTGACAGCCCCCCCGTTGATGGCAGCTCCGGCTAGGAAGGTGCATCCACCGAGCACCATGGTGTTTTTCCTGCCTACTGCTGCGGTTAAACGACTAGCTACAAGTGATGCAGCTAACCCTGCTATATAAAGTGATGATGTGAAGGATGTCAAAACTTGACTATCAAATACGCAATACATGTTTGTTTTGGCCTCTGCTGCTTTCTTCAGAATTGATGGGAAGAACTTCTTGAGGAATGGTACCATGGTCGTAACCCCGCCTGTAGTGTAAATGTTAAAATCACATCGACGATGTTCAACTACGTCGAAAATAGAGTTTTTTGGTGTCCTCCACCATGAACTTTCATGCTACGAGTCAACAGGAAGTTCCATATGATTAATTAGTAGAGTTTTGGGTTGGGCCAATCATGCCTCAGTCCAAAGGCCTCTTGAATGGTTATAGGTGCATGATTAGGCCCAATCAAACTTCTCAGTTTTTCATTAAAATTCTATTAATTTTCAATCTAAATGATCTAACTTCAAAAAATATTTTCACAATAAATCAAACTAAAAAATTTATAAAATATAATTTAAAAACTAATTTCAATTAATTTACCATCGGTGTAAATCGATAAGTTCTAGATCCTGCAAGCGTAATTGTTTTCTTTCTTGCCCATCAGAAAACAGTGAAAATTCTGTTTACCCCCGCTTTAAGAAGCTAGAGGGCAACTTGGCGACGCGGACACCTCCGTTACCAAACCCAATCAAGACATTCCGCGACAAAAACTTTCGTTCTAGTATTGGTAAATAATGGACATCCCTGCACCACTTCACGTAAATATCTTAATGACAGTACCGTCATTGACAACTGGCAAAGAAACATAGGAAGGAGTACCAAAATCTGTGTTAGGCACACTACTTTTGGATAAGATACTCTGTTTTTATTATTATGTTTCAACTCTATTTTGTGCCTAATACGATGTTATTTTGCAGTTAAAATGACGCGATATTATGCACGGATTATAAAACGACGTCGAATTATACACAGAATAGAGTTGAAACAGGATTATTAGTACAATGATATAGTCCTACGACTTTTCTAGCCTATTAAAAAGCACAATTATGTAGATAAATGGTTCTTTAATTTTCAAGTTATATTTTACGAAGTTTGGCTTAAGGATGTCAATGGATCAGTCGGATCCGACTCCCTGATTGGATGATCGGTAGGTTGGCTTGCTCAAATGCTAACCAATCCATGGTTTTGCCCAGCTCGGTCCGATCTATCCTTATTTTAAAAAAAAACTTATAAAACAACGACTTTTTTGTTGTTTCACGTAGGTTGCAAGCTAGTCTCGATCCGTGCTCGAACCGTGTTCAAATCAAACCAACTATTTTGATCTACGATTCGGTTAATTCGAGCAAATACTGGGTTCACTAAAAATTGACATTTGCTATTCAACTAACTTCCATCTAATAGACAATCCAAAATATATATTACTTGTTATTATTTCGTTCCAACTTGAGAAGTTCTGTTTCAAGTGGTCCAAACTTCAAACTTCCGTAACTCTTTACAATTTTTTACTTAGGGAAGAAAAAGTTCCATACCAAGGCAAGCTAAACATCAACTACCTAAAATGTCATCCACCAAGGGAAGTAGATAAGCACGCTGCCAGATTAAGACAAAAATGATGGAACCAAACAATCTTTTTTAGTGTCTAACAAAGTCAACCACTAGTTGTAGAAGATTAGAGTATATGAAGCACCTTATTACCGGCCCTTCCTACCGGTCTCTGAGATCAACTGGATCATCCTTTAAAGGACTGAATATTCTGTAAGAATGGTTCAAACCTTCTGAATAACCCTTATTGTTTTATATTTCGAGAAATCCTAAACAAATCCCGTATCAAGAAGCAACAGATTCATTTAAACATATTAAAGCTGTGACCTCCGAGTTGCTTACCACTAAGATCTATCAGCTTGTGTTAAATGAAGTAGCTACAGCCATGCGTTGCCTTTGTTTATGTTTGCTCTCTATTAATTAAGGGTAAGCTTACGGAACTTCTATTAAGATGTTGTCTTTGTTGTGTAATCAGTGAAATTATGATGCTACTACATCAAGATCAGATATCGGTTTCACAAGAGTATTTCATCGTTACTGACAGAAAAAGGAGGTAACCCCACTACAAATTGTTACTGGAATAAGGTGGACAAGACTGGGGAAAGGGAAACGTACCCGAAATTCCAATGTCATAGCCAAAAATGAGGCCGCTAGATGCTGCAACGATGCAAGTAATCACCACTGAAGCTGTTATCTTCCCGTTGAACTCACTTGCCGATCTGTCATCGGTAGCAAAACTGCCGATCGCCATCTCCTCCTAATTGTTTCTTCCTCTGAAACTGAATACTCTGACCAACGGAAGTTGTTCACTGAAATCTCAAAAGTCTTATAGGTTGTTAAGAAGCTAAATTCACAGTAGGACTCTTAAGCACCAACTATCTACTTTTTATTACCTGGAAGAATATTTTATGACATGGGATGGTCCGACTGTTTTGGGACATCACTCATTAAATGAATTAAAGTGTGGGCAACTTGTCAAGTGTGCCTTTTCGTGGGTTGGGTCAAGCGAGTCTGGCTTAACGAATTATTACTTCTGTCGTTCAGTTGTTTGACATGACAAACCTAAAAACTGCCTATTATAATTGTGGTCACTCATCATACGACTTGAATTTGCAGTGGAAGAGAAGATAAGCAACATCATACACCAGTTCTGAAGTTTTACGATGAATACTGATCGAAGGAGACATCCATGAGAGGCCAAACCTGAACACATATTGCATGTTTGATATCCAAGTTTCGGATCGTTACATTATATTACAACATTGGGACGTAAAAACACGATGCTTGGTGCCAAACTAGAACCTCTATCATATTGTAAAGGCAGTATGGGCTAAACGTAGTGTTGTCGATTGCAATTACATTCTTCCAACAAATAACCGGGGTTTAATTGCTTTCCATTTCCCGATTCATTTTCAACAGCTGGCTCCAATAAAGTACGTGCATATGAGGGAAGATTTTTGTTCATAATTGATGGAGTTCAATAAGGTACGTGGCTGGTGCATTAATATGTATGGAAATCTGAAATGCGTATGTTTCCATGTGTATTATATGTTTCTTGTTGAAAATTAGTTTTTTATACCTTAAAAAGCCATTTTCTTTAATTTTAAATTCTTGCTGGTTTAATTTTTAATTAAGGCATTTTTGTTTACGTGCACCTTTAGTAGGTACATAATTATCTCAAACTCCCATACCATACTTAGTAAAGTCTCTTATCTCAATTGCTAGTGCTCTAGAAGTATTAGCCGTTCACGCAACAGGTCTAGTGATGTATATCCAAAAACTCGTGATATATACATGTGCATATGCTTCGTTTATTAAGTTAATTTCATTTATTCACAAAACCATGCTAAGCCTCACCTACTCTAAATTCCAACCACCAAGGAAGTAGCAGGCAACCAAACTAAGACCAAGGTTTCGACCAGACAATCTTAATTAGTCTTAACAAAGTCAATGATAGACGCGATAATAATTTGCTATAATCAAGTATTTAACTAACTCTACTTTACCAGAATCTCCGCCCGTCTGCTTGCTTATTTCTCAAATCAACTAGATCATATGTAGATTGTTTGACTAAATAGATAATAAGAATAGAAGCATGCCCCGTATATTATTCCTAAATCCTCTGAATGAAGCTTTTTTTTTCTCTCCAAAATGCCGTTCAATTAAGTCAACGATTATAACTTAGAAGTTCTGATCTATCGTAATTAGTTGTCAGTAATTAAGGCCTTCCAGCTAATGCTTAACGAGAGGGTATAGCTATGCTTTCTTTTCTTGGCATTTAGATTTATTACTTGGAAATAATTGAAAATGTCAAAAGTAAGATCAAAGATTATGTTTATGAAAGTGCTTTTTTTTTTTTTGAAGCTCAAATATTTTAAAGAGAAGGAAAATACTTTCACTGCAATATTCTACTTGAAACTTAAATCTTATAACTGAAATGAGGACGTTGGTTGCTGCAACAATGTCGATGTACACTTTTTAATATGTTGTTGTGAGATACAAAGCAGAGTTTTAATAATTTTATGTTTCTAGTGAAATAGAGTTTTAATGTTGCTAAACATTTGAAAAAATAGAGTTTCATTGTTTAAGTGACTTACTAATTATTTATATCAAAGCAACATTTGCATACCTTGAGGATGCTAGAAAGTAAATAGGCCAAAGATTGCATCGGTAATTTTAATTAGATCATCTTGGACCTATAAGGTGTTGGGATGAAAATAAAGACTAGGATCAAGCAATAATTATTTGTGTTCCTTACGTAATTTATATGGGAATTTGTTGATATCATATTATATAGTAGAGAGACTATTTTGTTAGTAAAGTGAAGGATGTCATGTCGGTTCAAGGAATTGAACAAAAAGGTCTTTTGTATATATCAATTTGTATCATATTTGAGTATGGTTGTTGGTGGAGGAAGGAATGAGGAAAGAGATTATGAAAATAAGAGTAAGTATCTAAATTAAAGGCTAAAACTATTCGATGCTTTAATTATAAAGTTAAAAGACACTTTAAGAGGGATTATTATAAAGGAAGAGTAGAAACAAGAAAAAAGAAATAGAAAAAAGAAAAGGTGTTGTTGTAGTCTAGGAGAATTTAGATAAAAAGGATAGAAAAGCTAATTACATTTTAACCATACACAAGTTTAATTGCACATATTGATGTGTGGTGGACAATAGTGTCACTTATCATATGACTTTCAATAAAGAATGTTTTGTTCTTGTAAAGAGTGGATTATACTGTTAGATTTGGAGATGATGGAGAGCGTATTGTCAAAGACAGTGACTCATTGCAGATTAAGACGCATGATAGAATTATCAAAACATTGGATGCTTGACATATTCTAGAACATCTAAAGAATCTTATTTCCATGAGTACTCATGATAGTCCAAGTGTAAGTTATTTGGTGATGATGAATAACTTAAAGTAGTAAAAAGTGTGCTGACTGTGATGAAAAATAAATTATAACATGACATCTATTTATTAATGGGAAAGACGATAGTTAAATTAGTAGTTATATCTTAATCTTTAGGGAAGAAAGATAATACTACAATATTTCATATATGGATGAGTCATCTTAATGAGCAAGAAATGTGAGATCTTCATAAAGAGAGTTTTTAAAAGATGATATACTTTTATAAGTTTCATGACTTTGGTAAAAGGTTTAGGGTAATCATTAATTAAGGATCTAGTGTTTGTGGAGCAATATAAGTTTAAGAAAACATATGAAAGGCTCTTGTCATATTCAACAGTGAGTAGTATTAGTACAAAGTTGGTACTTGAACAGCTTAGAACATATGTTAAGGAGGCTGAAAATTATAGCTCAGAAGGTAGCATAATGTCATGAAAAAAGTATCAGCACAATATAGTCAAGAATAGAGCGAGAAGAACCATCAAACAGCCAAGATGATATGGTTAGGGAGATTATGTCGTGTATGCTCTTACCATCACTGATGGGAATGAAAATATCTTTCAAAGGACTAAGGAAAGTCACAAGAGAGACAAACAAATAGGGATTATGTCGAGGGATATGATATTTCATAAGATTGAAAAATTAATTGCATCTTATCAAATCTTATAGAAAAAAGTTCACACTTTAGGGAATGTAATTGACATGTTAATAAAGTCATTGTTTGCGGAAAAAAAAAAAATTCAAGTGTAACTTGAATTTGGTTAATGTTATATAGCTTGAAAGAATTAGGGTATGCAGGAAGTATTTCTTACTTAGATGTTGGAAAATTCAAGTTAAGACAAGGAATTGTAATATTTTCCTTAAATTTTATTGAAATAGAAATTTATTGATCTTAAGCTTTTAGTAAAATAGAGTTTGTGTCACTAAACATCTACAGAAAAAAAAGTTTCAATGACCTTAAACTTTTGTGAAAATAGTAAATGAATGATCATAAGATTATATAAGAATAAAATTGGAATGTAATCATATTTTTGTACATAATTATATAAATACTATGTTTATGATTTTGTAAGGGTGATATTTTTTTATCATATTTTTAATAGTAATAAAAATTAGTCTTTTTACTTGTATACGGAGGTTACATATATTAATTGAATTACCTAAATTGATGTATCTTAAGATATGTGTTATGACATTTTATGCATTATTTGTAATTGGATATCTTTAATTATTTGAGGAATATTATTATGATAAATATTCTATCTTATGTGAGACTCTTTGAAGATGAAGTTTGTTTAGGATAAAAATCATAGTTATGATAGGATTTAATTAGAATCAAATCATCGTATCTTTACAAAGGTAAGATGAGAAAGAGTTTTAATATTTGAGAGCTGTATTGATTGAATGATTCCCAGCTTGCCTGGAGCTGAGATATATGAACTATATTTATGGAGTATACAATTGTACAAAAAGTTGTTGTGCGGTTATGTACAAAATATTCTTTGTACAGAGATTGGTTATTTGCGTGAGTGTACGTGATACGTCTTCAAACTAACGTCCTCCATGCTAACGTCTAATACAGCTGTATTACGTTGCATGCTTTGCATACGTGATTCCTTCATCATATGAATTATTGTCCTTGACAAGATGTAGATGTTTGGTAATTTTTGGACTCTTATTTGACTGCCTATTTTGGAGATAATGACTATCTAAGATAGCTAATTACTTTGGTGATATTATCTACATTGGACAGCAGATTTTTATCTGCTAATTGCATGATTTATTGGGGTTGTTTTATTGTTGTTTTGTGGAAAAAACAATAGGGTCATGGTGACCTGGCAGCTGAAATTTTGGAGATTCTATGGACTATTTTATAGCTATCTTTGTCTTGTCTTTCACGTGGTGTGTGGAGTTGTATTGGTGTCGTTTTTGGGTGGAGGAACAACGGGCATATATAGTTGTTCTTGGTCGATGGTGTGATTTTATGTTAGGTTGATTGAGTATTGATTTTATGTATTTTCGTGGCTGTCATTAGCTATAGTGGTGGTGATGTGTGAAAATTTTAAGCAACTTTTGTGGATTTTGCAATTCCAATGTTTGTGATGTTTCGGTGAAAAAAAGTTCATGTTTATTGGTGATTTTTTTGTTGTTATGTGTAAGGTGTTGCAATGATAATATCGAAAGACTACATTGGCATTCTTGGTGGACAATTTCTCGTTCTTTGATTAATAAAGCGACATATTTAGGGGAGTTACTTTTTTTATCTCAATTGTTGTCTCTATTTATGTTCATTATTGTTTTTATCACTTAAGTTATTTTATTTTCTATCATTTATTATCAAACACTGTTGAGAAAATTCTTGTTTGAAGTTAGTACGAGGCGGTCATGCTATTGAGTGTGATTTACTTTTATAGTTTGTGAGGACGAGGGATAGTGTTAAGGATTGAGTGAGTTAGCTCAATAAAGCCTTGAATAAAACTATTGAGTATTAAGTTAGGTAAGAGCCCCACAAACATAAGTAAGATATGTCAAATTGCATTAACAAATTTTGAGTGTTAATTTATTTTTTTTAATTTTTCAATTTTTGTTTATATTAAAAAATTTATAATTATTGACTAGTGATTTTATATCAAGGAACCATGTATACAATTCAAAACAACTGCTACTAAACTAGGTTTTTGCGAAATTGAATTCTATCGAATTTTCAAGGTATTTTTATTTGCTTATTTTCTTCTATATTATTTCTACTTTTTTACAAATAATATTAAAACAATTGATTCATAATAATTAGTTTTAGGATAATTGATTTTGTGTAAAGTATGGTGCAGTTCAAGTCACTTTCAGAAATCATTTACGACATGACTTCCGTTCGTCAAATCTTCCTTTCTTAATAATTTAAAAGAAGAGAAATTTGTTAAGTGAAGCAATAAATATAGGTTCGAGTCAACAGTTTCTTCGTAAAGTATATAAAAAAAAAGTTAATGACGTTATCGATTTTCACAAAACGAGAAGCCCGCACAGAAGTTTGCCTTTTACTATAAAGAGAAATTTGTATTTCTCAGCCAAGACTCAAAAGTAGAACTTATAGCTTGTTGAGTCAAAGGCTTAATTAATTCACGCCCAGTTACGGAAAGTTGGGATAAAACTTTACCATTTTCGAAATGTTCTTTCTTCTGTTTTTTCACTTTTCGATTTTCTTTTTTTTTAATTACTTATGACGGTGAGAAATCAACTTTCAAGCACGAAATGCTTACGCCAAAAGGATATTATAGTTAAATAAGTAAAATTTGCTGAATTTATAAAATTTAATTTCTATAAAATAGAGACAGTCAAAATGTACTATAGTAGAGTATGGCATGGTCAAATATAACTTTTAAAATCAATTTTTTAAAGGACAGTAAAATCGAATGTCATTAGTTTCAAATATAACTAATGAGCAAGTTGAAGAGAAATGATGGAGTTATTACTGAAGTTGAAATCAAATTAATGACCATTCTCAATCGATAGCGTTATTCACAAAGACAATACGAGTGTTTGATATAGTTGTCCATCAGCAATATCATACTTTTTCTTCTTTAAATATTCACTGGTGTACGTGTTGACTTCTAATTGTATACACATTAATTTTTCCCACTCATGTTACTAAAAGGAAGCTTCCTATTCAAGGAACTGAGCAAGGATAGCTAAGGAATTACAGAGTCTAGATTGGACTTAATTCTTAGGATTTGAGAAAAGAAAAGGACTCAGGAAATTAAATAGAATATAATAGGCAGGCATTTACCATCTTTAATATGAAATGAGTCATGAGAATATAATTTTGGGATGTTTGATTACTTGATATTCACAAATTATACCAATTATTTACTGCTTTGTTAGTATACTTCAGTTTTCGTTATGATTTTAGATTATGATTAGCAATCATGAAAAGAAATGAGAGATCTTGCAGCATATGAAGTTTATTTTATTATTCTCTTTTTGTGGAGGTGTATAATTTGCAATAATTAAAAATACAACTGATTTTAAATTGTTTACTTTTTTAATTTAACGTTCAAACTTTCAGTTCGATTTTCTTTAATAATTCTTGTTGTTAACAATCAATCAATTTATTAATTAATTGACCAATTTTTGTAAATTAATAAGTCCTTATAAACTAAAAATTAATTAGTTTTTATTTAATAATTTCCTTTTTCAATAAACTTCAAATTCTCGGATGACAATCTTTTTTCATTATATTTTAAATAGTTTAATTTTATTCAATTTTAGTTAGTTTTATAGTAGTTTAATACTTATTGAATCTTTTAAATCTTAAATCTTTTATCTTATTGATTTAATTTCTGGTCTATTTTTAGACAATGATAATTTGAACCATATCCTTTCTTGAGACACAAGGCTCAATACTGCTACTTTAACGATTTAAATCAATTTGTGGGAAGAGAATTTTGAATGCTAAGATCATAGGCCAACTAAAATGTTATTTGACAATAAGAATTATTTTAATATTGTCCTCTCCTTTTTGTTGACATTCAACGGCTACAAATATAACAGCAGCAAAAAGAATTTGTTTCTTACAAACAAAAAGTAGAACGGCTGACAAACAAACAGAAAGTCCTAGCATATCTATACCATACGAATATTAGCATCAATAACGTATTGCTTTAAACTAAGTTGCTTGTACTCACTCATATCACCAATCACTTGGATATAATTATTAGTTTTAATGAAAACTGCGTGCTGTAGTCCTCCTGACCATCTAGTTCGCTAACCACTGGTCATGCAACTAGAAGATTGACCACGAGGGTTTTCTAATGTTCAAACCAAATTAAAGAGTTACAAATTTCATAAGTGAAGGTTTTAGTCAAAAGGTATAATGTAAATTAGAAGAGTCGTTTTCATTAATCAAATGAGATTAAATTAATCACTGTTAGAATTGTCTGAATATAAGACAAGGAAAAGCCAATTATTAGAGCGAGAGAAATACTAACTTCCATAAAAATATTTGTCGTAGATATTGTTTTTATATATTGACTCATTAAATAAATTATTAGAATATCAAAGATAGGTCTGATGGGACGCTATTTACCACAATTTGATAAACGTCTAAGTGGCTTGTTGGAGATAGTAGATAGTTGCGGCTCACATACCATACCTAGAACATCTGCCACGTGCATTGGTGCAGCATCAACTATTCCACATCCATCCCCTTTCTTTCCTTTCTCCGCTCCGCTTTGACTTTTTACGTCGGAAGTGACAGACACGAAGTGAACTTTTGTAGTTTTATTCAAAGTTGTCATTTACTCTTCAAACAAAGTATCTTTCTCCTTGCCTTTGGTCAGGCCGTTTCTTTTTTTAATAGGTTCCGGATAAAGTAAAAAAATAAATTCTTATTTTAACTCAATTTTGAGCTCTTATAAAAATAAAAAATAAAAAATAAAAAATAAGTTTTTTATTATTTTTTATAAAGTTAAAAATGAGTCTTATTTTATTTCATAAAAATAAAAATAAGCCATATATTTTACTTCATATTATTTTTTATAATAATAAAAATAAGTCATATTTTACTATTTATAAAAATAGACTCTGAATGAGTGGCCGGCATGCTTTTACCCAGGTCGGCCCTGCCTTTAATGTCATCTTTGGTTTTGATAGTATCATTCATTCATGTTAATCCGTATGCACCAAAAGATTTGTCTCTTCTTCTCATGTTCTTGTCATGTTTTTGCTCTTTCCGAATGCCCATTTGCTGTGGACTTGATGACAGCTCAAATTTAGGAAAAATTGGCTTGTGCAAGATAATAATAATAGAAATAAAAATAAATATAGTGAAAAATAAGAATGGATGTTATTATTATAATTATGATAGATGATTAAGAGTAAGGAATGATTACCGTTACTTTTAATAGTTGTTAGTTTGTAAAAAAA
>JAOQMP010000131.1:47705-80522 GCA_027563575.1 Erythroxylum pedicellare | reverse complement strand
CATCCAGAAGATTATCCCAATCAATTTGGTCAAGGATTTTATCAGCACAATCCTCCAAAACTGACATGAGAAAGGAAGTGAAATTTTGCAATCCTAAAACCAGAAAAGAGTATTAACATAGAGCCATGGAGTGAACTAAACTACTGCCCGATGTTTAGAGATTTTATAAGGATGGGATGGGAAGGATTCTGTGCCGGTGTTGGTTGCGGTGGCTGTGTTAAAAACTTAGAAAGCGCGTAGCGGTTAAAACTCGATTGGATTTCGATTACGTTGTGGACAAGGAAACAGATGTCCTGAAGATGCCATCACCCGTCCAATGGGAACACGTTTACTGGACAACCTCCTACTATTATCTACACGTGAACAAACAACAATACATACGCCCGTGACATTTGCGGCCCAATTTATATGATCATTGTCTTTCTCAAATTACTTTTTAACAATTAGGCAAATCCAGAAGAGACAACCGGTTGAGGTATACTCCGACTACTAATGGAGAATAGTCGCGAAACTAACTTCACCAGCTTTGCGTCTGAAGCCCTCAATAGTCAATACCACTTCCAATTTTTCTCTAATAATATGCGGGAATCAAAAGACGCTCACGGCTCATCTCCAAACTATTATATATATATATAGCATTATCCTCTCATGAAAAACACAGCTTCCCTCCTCAATCTGACAAAACCTAGATAAAGAACACTACCATCTCCCCCACCCATAAATCTCTCAAGTACGGCCAGAATTTGCCCCCAAGCAGCTTGATTTAAGAACTGGCAAAGTAGAATAATTAATAAAAACTGATTACTTTTCAATTTTCCAGGATCATTTTCTTTTTAGAATGACTGCATTACCCCCAGGGGAATCAAAACACAAGAGGCAAAGACACTGTAACAAAAGCTGGTGCCTGTCCGAATTGACAAAATTGGAAATGAGAAACAATGTTAAGCAAGATGCCCACTCAACAATGAACAAGGAACATAGCCAATCAAACAAGTAGAATGGCCGGCCAGAGTTGCAAATCATGTTAACAATATAGTTTGATAAGTAATGGAATACAAGTTCAGTGCCTGGGAAACCAAAGAATCTACATTCTATGCCCTCCCAGTCCCACGTCACGTAAAGCAAAGCAGATGCAGAGAAGTGTCATTATTTCCCAAAACAAAAAACAAAAGATAGAAATCACTTGTGCAAGACATTCAAATTCTTCTAACTCAAAGAAGCAATTAATTATATAGCAGGAGAATTTCTAATCCTGGAAAAGATTAAGTGAATGCATAAAGCAGCCCGTCTAAAGTCTAGTCTAAAGCAAAGATCAGTGGGAGGTTACTACAAGTGCTTCTCCTCTCGTTCTCCGTTCCACTGCCCTTTACTACCCCTCTCGTTCTCTGTTCCAGTAGAGGGTTATTACTACTGCTTCTCCTCTCGTTCTCTATTCCACTGCTCAATCCTAGCCCTGCGTTCCTCGCTGCCTTCTCTAGCTGGAGGAGGGCTCCTGCTCCGCTTTGGACTACCATGTCTTCTCCTACTCCCATCTCGATCGTATTTGTCTCCTCCACTTCTCCGGCCATTCCCTCGGTAATCACGTTCACGATGATCCCTCTCTCGCCTATCACTATCACGATCTCTATCTCTGTCCCTTTCCCTGTCTCTGTCCCTGCGGTGTCTAGGACTCCCACTCCTGCTCCGGCTCCGACTGACCCTATATCCACGGTACCTTCCAAACAGCTTCCTCCTCAGTTCCCTCCCTATCACTTTAACGTGCATGAAATTACAGTATCCTCCTCGGTTACAGTTATTCTCCTCGAACTGCCTACAAGTCGCTTCACGGAAGTCGGTTACAGGGGAAAAATCGGCTATAATAGGGCGGCCGGAGTAGAAGCGGCCCTGCAAAGCCTGCAGAGCAGCGGCAGCTTGATCCTCCTCCCTGAACTGAACGTAGACATTGCCAATCATGTGGTCGGCCAGGTTATCGCAGACATTGAGGCTTTCGATCTCGCCGAACTTGTTGAGTTCTTCGAAAATGTCCTCGTAGAAATCCTCGAAGTGCTCCTGGATCTTGCGGGGGTCAATGGGTTGGCCCTGAGGGTCGACCCCGGGAGTGATCATGTCGGGGCGCTGGTACATGTTGGACAAGAGGAGAGTAGGAGAAATGGTAGGGCGGTTGTGGAGGCGAGAGCAGCGATCTCCGTGGCGGCAGGCCCCGATCTTGAAGTAGAAGGGGCAATTAACACGATCCTTTTCTGTTCCGAATATAGAGGCCAAGTGCTCCGCCATGGTACACCTATTTCTTCAAGCTCTGCTCTGGCTGGCTATGCTATGCGGAAGAAAAGAAAATGAAAACAAACCCTAAGTTGGAAAGAGGAAGAAGTGGAGTAGAGGTCTGTCTAGAACATTCTAATTCTAGTCCCCCTGTCCGTGCTGCCTTTAATTGGGCTCACACTTAAAAGTGGGCTTTTTACCTAAAACAATACGAGGAGAAGGAGATTAGGACGACACTTTTCATCCCATCCCATGAAACGGAATCCCACACTGCCCCCGAACATTGCTTCCCACACCTCCTGCGCGTTATGTCGTGCGTGCCTTTCTCAAGCATTCCTATTTCCTAATAGTATAATAATACAGTACTGGTCCAAGTTATATTTCGACAAAAATAAAAACAAAAGCATATAGCAATTCATATTGTTTAGCATATCAAAAACACCGTAGACAATAAATACAAGATTCATAAGTACCACGGCCACACCCAAACCCAAACAGAGAAGTTCGCTCAGGCTCAGCTCTCAATTTCACTTGAATATATATCATCGGATCAACAGAACATGTTTTATTGTAGGAACAAACACAAGAGCGGGCTCTGCTCTGCATTCTTTCCAGGCTGCCCGATATCATTCCAAATTAGCTATATCCACACCCTGAATGTGCATTTCCAGGGGCACAGGAAACTAAAAATGCCCATGTGAGGTGGGCTCGTATCCTATCCATTCTCCGACATCCGAAGAGACATTCCGAACCTTGATCGACACATTCCGAACCTTGTTCTCGATCTGACTTGAAATATACGTCATCCTAGACATAAATCACCTCTAAGATAGGACCACCAGGACCCCCAATTTGGGGGAGCTCATCAATGATAAAAAGACTAAGCTGCTGCACATACTTCCTTTGCTTCCAGGAACGGGACAAGGCATCTTATCTCTCGGGTGCTAAATGATTATTTGATTGCAAGAAGCTTCAAGTCTGTTGTTGTCTCCTCACCTCATTCACCAATATGCAACCAAGCCCTCTCCAAACTTTCTGTCCCAATCACGATACTGTTCCTTGGAAATTGCTTCAAGAGGTGCAATATACACAGCACACACAACACCATCAGGCCCTTTTTGATAGATTCCTCGTTATAGCAAACTCAGCACATATGGTCTTTCCACTCCCTGTTGGTGCAGAAACCAAAGACAATGTCATCTGTATTAAAGAGAACAGTGAAGACGAGTCTGGACATGATTGAAATCTTGATAAAATGCTTCATATGAAGGATTCCTCAATGCAGTAACAGGCAGAGGTTGCAAATCCAATAACTCTGTTGGAGGAGGATATTTCTGGCAAGATTGGGTGCCTGAAGGAGACAACAAAACATTCTGTGGTACATCTATCTGACACAACGTGAATGAAGCATTGAGACGATAATGGTTCGTATATTATCATAGTAAAACTCAAGGTGTGGTCCTCATGGATGCACTGTTTTTTCGGAATAAAGTACTAATGATGAAGTACTAGCCATCATTATCTTCCACAATGACCTAAAATGGTTCTGCAAATCCATGAACTTTTTCTTCCCACCGGAAGTCAAGTCAATACAATGCACGTAATTAGCTGTAGGTGTGCAGCAAGGTTAAGCTTTGGGAATTGATGGATGAACTTGTGCAGCATTCTGGCCATCTTTGGAAAACGAATGAGCTCACCAATCCCCTGTGATGAAAGGTCATAACAACTCTCTTGGGCCAAATTTTTCTTCCCCAACTTCATCAGAATCTCACTTGGGATCTCACTGGATTGGTGAAGAGGTGTCTGACCCCTCCACATCCTCCCGTTGACCATTTTGCATAAGCTCAAAGCCTTCTCAGATAACTGGGGCATCCTCTTTTTAAGACAATCTCAAACAAAGGTCACACAAGACAACCAGCGCTCTGACCACCATGCAAAGAGAAACAAGGAAAAATGAATAATAATCTAGCATTTAATTCAAATTTGAGAAACGGAAAAGCAAGGTTGTAACATTGCAAGTTGGTGTTGATTCTCTTGTTATTGACCTTTATCCCATTGCATTAGATCGGCTTGATGTGGTTTCAAGAATCAAATTGCTACAAGCATTGGATCCTATTCTTTGGGATTTTGCATCCTTAACCATGAGCTTCGAATTGGAGGAGAAGGAAGTGCAATGGGAGGGGCAAAAACCCCTAGTGAAGAACCAAAAGTAACAGATTTATAGGGCATCAGTCGACTTTTGTAGCCTTAGATAAATTGTTGGCAAATTTTCCAAATTTGTTTAAGTAACCTCTAGGGTTACATTCAAGTTGAAATTGTGACCATAGAATTCCCCTTTTGTTGGGAACAGGACCAGTGGTGGTGTGACCATATCACTACCCACATCTCCAGAAAGATGAAACAGAGACATAATGTGAAAAGATGCTACAACAAGGGATAATAAGGCAGAGCAAGTCTCTGATAAGCCTTCAATTAAATATGTTTACAATAAAAGGAAGAAGAACTGTCAGTATTATGCATAGGAATAATTATTTAGAGGATTTTATAAGATAAGATTATTAGTTAACTATATATTTATGTATGTCCTATATAAGTAGTTATATGATTATACATATCCCTAGTTTCTAGGATATATTTTAGGGATATTTCCTGTACATATTCTCATAAACTATTCAAGTAAATACAACATAGAATTATTCTGTTTTTCATGGTATCAGAGTCATTGACTCTTTTTTGAAAAACTTCTGCCCAAAATTCTATTCTTTTGCAAGGGAAGGTAGCCGTTGAAGCCGAGCCAAGGAGCCATGTCAAAAGTCAGATATCTAAGTGGGGTCTCTCCATTAGATAGCACTGCTGTAACCCACAAAGGGGGGCTTACCAAACATTCAAGCAACCTACTATCTGAATGGGAAGAATTATCTAAAATGGTCTCAACTTGTCGAACATTTTTAAAGGGAAAAGGCAAGTTGAGTCATTTGTTGGGGACTGAACCAGCCAAAACTGATCCTAGATTTGACGCATGGGATGAGCAAGATTCCATGGTTATGTCATGGCTGTGGAACTTGATGAATCCTGAAACAAGTGGCACTTGTATGTTTCTCAGCACAACTAAGGAGATCCGAGAGGCAATTCAACGAACTTACTCTAAGGTTATTGATGCTGCTCGAGTTTATGAGATAAAAATTCAAATTTCAACAACTAAACAAGGGAATCACTCAACAACTGAGTATGCAAATCTCTTGCAAAGTCTATGCCCAGAAGATGCTAGAATTTTGTAACGACTAATGGCAAAAGATTAAATCTATGATTTCGTTGCTGATCTTAATGTAGAATTCGATGCTGAGAGAGTCCTAATTTTGGGAAGAGATGATCTTCCATCCTTGAATGAGGCCATTGCTATGATTAGAACTGAGGAAGTGAGAAGAAGTGTGATGCTAGAAATACATCCAGCAACAACTGAAGGATCTGCCCTAGTAACTACATCCACAAATTTGAAGGAGGTAAATGTTGCACAAACTGCAGAAGACAATAGGCAGTCTCCTCCAACCAAGTCATTCAATAAAGACGCCCTCTATTGCACATATGATAGATCCTGCCAACATTCTACTAACCAACCAGCACACACAAGTCAGCTGCACCTTGTCCTCAAGGTGGAAAGCTGGAAATTGTTGATCAATTAAGTCATACGGCTCCCAAGTTGCTTCTTCATTCGGCCACCCCCCCCCCCCCCCAGCAAATCAAAACCTCCTTAATTTTAGACTGCAGCCCAGTTCCTACTGCCACGACAGCTGATGGTTGGATGAATAACTCCAAATTGGGACTGAGATTCCTTGTCCAACTTGCTGTCTAGTGATGACAACGAGCTGCCTTCAACTGCGAAACATGAAATATGGGATGTATCTTGGATTCTGGCGGTAAGGCAAATTCATACGTCACTGATTCCACCCTCTGTACAACTGAAAATGGATCATAGAACTTAGGGGACAGCTTCTCATTCACTCTCTTAGCCAAAGATTTCTGTCTATAAGGGGCTAACTTCAAATAAACGCTATCTCCAACAACAAATTCAATGTCCCTCCTATGCACATCAGCCCTTGCCTTCATATATTGCTAAACTATCACCAAATGGTTCTTCAACTCTTCTATCATGGCATCCCTATCTTGTAGCATCTGTTCCACACTAGCCACCACAGTTTTCTGCGTTCTATATCTTAAAATTAGTGGTGGTTCTCTCCCATAAACTACCTTGAATGGTGAGGTTCCTAGGGAGGAGTGAAAAGAGGTATTATAGTAGTATTCCACCCAATGTAACCATTTATAACATTGAAGAGGCTTATCTCTAATAAAACAGCGAAGATAGGCCTCTATTGTCCTGTTAGTGACCTCGGTTTGACCATCCGACTGAGGGTGGTAGGCTGAGCTTCGATTAAGTTGAGTGCCAGCTAGCCTAAACAACTCCTCCTAGAATTTGCTCAAGAAGACCTTGTCCCTATCTGACACTAGAGATCTTGGAATATCATGGAGTTGGACAATCTCTTTGGTGAAAACTGCTGCCACAGATCCTGCCATTTATGGATGTTTTAAAGGAACAAGGTGAGCAAATTTGCTCAACTTGTCCACTACCACTAGAATAGTGTCATAACCTCTAGATCTCGGTAACCCTTCTACAAAATCAAGTGATCAATCTTCCCAAATTTGATTAGGAACCAGCAATGGTTGCAACAGTCCCGCAGGTGTTAAAGCTGCATATTTCTGTTGTTGGCAAGTGGCACATTCGGCTACATACATGTCTACTTGTTTTTTCATCCCTTCCCAATAAATTTCTTTAGCCAAATTCTTGTAAGTTTTCAAGGTTCCCCCATGACCTGCTAAATGAGACTCATGTGCTTCCCTTAAAAGAAGTGGAATATATTTAGAATTTCTACTAAGCACTAACCTTCCATCGTGCATTAATCTACCATGTACCAAGGCAAAAGGTATCTTACTGGAAGCATCCTTGGAGATTTCAGTCTTCAAATCTTTCAACTGACCATCCTCTTCTACCTCCTGCAAGATTTCAGTTATGTTAACCCCTTGAGAAATTCCCATGAGTTGACAGTCTACTAAATCCCCCCTCCTTGATAAGGCATCACCAACCTTGTTACTCCTTCTCGGTTTGTATTCCACCCTGAAATCATATCCCAGTAGCTTGGTAACCCACTTTTGTTGATCCACCGCAACCAATCTCTGCTCAAGTAAATATTTGAGGCTCTGCTGGTTAGTTCGGATGATGAATTGTTGCCCCATCAGGTAGGGTCTCCATTTTTTAACCGAGAGGACTATTGCCATGAGTTCCCTCTCATAGACTGATTTTTCACGAGCTCTAGGTGACAAGGACTGGCTGTAATATGCAATAGGCCTCCCATGTTACATCAACATTGCTGCCAAACCGATACCGGAGGCGTCAGTCTCCAAAATGAATGGTTGCTGAAAATTGGGAAGAGCCAAAACTGGTAATGAACACATAGCAGCCTTTAGCTACTTGAACGCAATTTCAGCCTCCTCCGACCATTTGAACCTGTCCTTCTTCAATAATTGTGACAACGGGGCAGCAATCTTCCCATAATCTTTCACGAACCTCTTGTAATACCCTGTCAGCCCTAAATATCCTCTTAACTCCTTAACGCTTTTAGGTCTAGGTCATTCCCACATAGCCTGGATTTTGTTTGGATCTGCTGAAACCCCCTTCCTTGAGATAACATGTCCCAAATATTCAAGCTCCAACTTAGCAAACACACACTTCTTCATATTTAAATATAATTGATTCTCCCTCAATACCTCCAACACTTCTCTCAAATGCTCTACATGGTCTTACTGTAAATCAATATATCATCAAAAAAACTAGCACAAACTTCCTCAAAATCTTGCTAAACACCTTATTAATCAAAGCTTGGAAGGTGGCAGGAGCATTAGTGAGCCCAAATGGCATCACTAGAAACTCATAGTGTCCATGGTGTGTCCTAAAAGCTGTTTTCTCCACATCTCTTTGGTCCATTTTGATCTAGTGGTATCCAAACTTTAAATCAAGCGTAGAAAACACCTTAGATTCATATAATTCATCTATGAGTTCATCTATTATTGGTATAGGGAATTTATCTCATACCGTAGCCGCATTTAAAGCCCTATAATCCACACAAAACCTCCAACTGTTGTCTTTTTTCCGTTGTAACAAAATAGGGCTGAAGTAAGGGTTGAAACTAAGCTGAATTACTCCTGCTGTCAGCATCTCTTCCACCAGTCTCTCAATTTCTGCTTTTTGACATTGAGGATACCTAAAAGGTCTAACACTTATGGGTCCTACCCCTTCTTTTAAATAGACAGCATGATCTATATCCACCCCTTTGGCATGTTAAAAACTTCTTCGTAACTAGTCAACAAAGACTGCACACTATCAGGTAATGAATCCAACTCCTTGTCTCCAATCTGCTCCAAAACACAAATATGTATCATGAACAAATTATCTTCCCCTTTAGTTTGCTTCATTAAGGCTTTTAAGCCTATCAATCCCCTGGTAAGGCTTGGGCCCCCCTTCAATACTACCCATTTCCCATCTTCTTGGAATTTCATGGTAAGTTGTGCCCAATCTGTGACCACCTCTCCCAAGGTCTGCAACTATTTGACCCCTAATATCAAGTCACAACCATTAAGGGTCATGGGCAAATAATCTTCGGTTATAGTGTATTGTTGCACCTCCAGTGGGACTTCCCTACAAACACCTTTACCCTTCACCGTTACACCATTGCCCATGACTACCCCATACCCCCTGGTATCCTCTAATTTTCATCCCAATCGTTCCAATAACCTCATGGAAATAAAATTGTGTGAAGCACCTGAGTCTACCAAACAGACCACCTCTAATTCCCCCATCTTCCCGTTCATCTTCATGGTTTTTGGCATAGTTAACCTTACTACAGAACTAACAGCCAATTCAGCACTCTCTTCCTCTTCCTCACTCTCAACCTCCACCTCCTCATCTAGCACCAAGAGGACCTGCAGTTGTTTATTCTTGCACCGGTACCCCGGAGCAAACTTTTCGTCACACTTAAAACACAATCCCCTATCCCTCTTGTCTAGACATACAGAAGCTGATAACCTCTTAAACCCAGTATCCCTACCACTCTTCTCACTTTTGTCTCCCTCTCTGTGAGCCTCTTTTCCTACGAAACTATCTTTTGTCTCACCTATCCTGCCCATGCCACCCGATCTACTATACTTATAATTCCTCATCTCCCTGTTCTTCTCCTCTATTCCCATAGCAGTTTCAATTATCTCCGTCAACCCTCTAGGCTTAAGCAAATTCAGTTCATATCGAATTTGGGGCTATAAACCCCTTAATAAAAGTACATTTCATTACATCCGGTGTCAGCTCTCTGCAGGAAGCCGCAAGCGTCTAAAATTGTTTCCTATAATCGAGAACTGTACCCTCTTGTTTGATGGGTAGGAACCTCTACTATACACTGCCTTTGTGGAAAGGACGGAAGTGCCTGAGTATCATACCCTTCAGCTCTCTCCAATCCAGAACCACGCTAGTATCTTCAATGGTTCTGTACCATGACAATGCTTCCTCATCAAAACTTAGTGCAGCCAACTCAACTTTCTCCTCTTCCATATATCTCCCGGCGGAAAAAATCACTCCGGCTAGTTAATCCACATATCTGGGTCTTGTCCCTTGAAAATCGGCATCTCAATCCTACGGGGCTTGCAATCGCACCTCCAATCTAGCAATTGAGGGTCGTCGTCTGGGTATCCCCTTCTCCAGCATTCATCTCGGCGATTCATTTCTTCTCCCCGGTACCATCCTCCATCCTCTGGTTCGGTTCGTACATCTTCGACGCATTGCTCATTCCTTCTCCTATTTTTTTCCTCTTACCTTCCTTACCTCCTGAATCGCTCTCCTTCTAGATCTCCGATTTGCCGAGATTGATCCCCAATTTTAGTTTTAAAGACTGGGTCATACCCGTTTCGCGAATAATGCCCTTCAATTCTCAATCGGGCATTTGAATCAAACCTGACCCATTTGTCTTCCACTCTATCAGGACCCATTCCCTTCCCTACGAATACATCCTCTTTGGTCTCTTCTCTTCGTCCCCTCAACCTTCCAGTGGCCGATGACTCATCTTCGAGCGTCTTTGCCGAATTTTGGGGTGATGGATCTTATCGAATTTGAAGAGTGGTGATAGCTTGCATTAGCTTATCAAACCTCCTACTGAACTCTTCCGTTAGCTCACCCTTCACCCCTTCAAGCTTTTGATTCATCTCCACCCTCAAAGAATCACGCTCCGTTTGCAACCCCACTTTGATTTCTTTTACTTCTTTTTCCATTACGTTGAGCCTAGTATCTTGTTTCTTCCCTGCCATGCCGATAACTTTTGCTCTGATACCAAATGATAGATCCTGCCAATATTCTACTAATCAACCGGCACACACAAGCACAACAATGGACCGAACGTATGTATGTATATTACTTGATCACAAAGGATCGGAAAATAACAAGGATAGTACACTAGAATTCGAGGTTCTAGCTCCTCCAGCCGTTTGGCTCAACCTTATGTAAAAACAGAATGCATGATGATCTCCCCCTCACCCACACCTTACTGTTTTATTCCCTTAGTCAGCTAACTAACTCTTTTCTCTCTTTAGACAACTTTGCCCCTTTCCTATCTTGACAGAGCTACCCCTTACTCTTTCTTACCAGTAACAGCCCTAGTACCCTTGGACTTTCTCCTTTGATACTCAAACTTAATTTCTGGACTATGGGTCGTAACAACATATTGTAAGAAGTACCGACATACAAGGGAGCAGCGCTAGAAACTAAATCGCAAGACCAATACTCAGGGAAAAGGTGGAGGAAAACAAGCACATATGGTGAGCTCACATATGAATAATACAAAAATAACTCAAGATGGAAGTCCAAGAGTTTAACTAGGGAAATATTGAAAAAGTAAGATTTCTCTTGAATACACTTGAGCAACAATCAAGTACAAGTACAAGTTCATCTTCATCAACCTTTTCAAATATTTCCTCCATCTCTTGCATTTCAAGTGCCTTACAAATAAATCTTCAATTATGTAGATAATTGACTCAAGAGCCACTAATCACATGACACATTCCTACATTTTATCTCTTATGCACCTTCCTCTAGCCATAAAAAGATAACCATAGCAGATGGATCAGTTGTCACCGTAGTAGGACAAGGAGAAGTTCAGTTAAATGACTCTCTTATATTAAAAGATGTCCTCCATGTTCCCAAATTATTTGCCAACCCGATTTCAGTGCATAAAGTCACCACAAACTCTAAATTTCAGGTTGTTTTTTTCCCCTTCCTCTTGCATGTCTCGGGAAAAAGGCACAAAGGGGAC
Organism: Erythroxylum pedicellare; assembly: GCA_027563575.1. NCBI lineage: Eukaryota > Viridiplantae > Streptophyta > Magnoliopsida > Malpighiales > Erythroxylaceae > Erythroxylum > Erythroxylum pedicellare. Next base: position 68,865 of record JAOQMP010000131.1, on the reverse strand, counting down.
AATTGGACATGCTAGTGAGAGGAATGGCCTTTACTACCTAGTGAATAACGAAGGGCATAGCAAATTCGAGATTTTTCTTCCGACATCTTTCCTTTCAGAGTCAATCATATCTAACAAAGAAAAAGCATCGCTTTATCATCATCGTTTAGGACATCCTTCTTGGCATGTAATACAGTCTATGTTTCCATCATTCTTTGATAAAATAGATGACTCTTTCCATTGTGGTTAATGTGAATTTGCAAAGCACAAACGTGCATCTTTCCCAATAAGTAATAAAAGACCCCGTTTTCTCTCATTCAGAGTGATATTTGGGGTCCTCACCAATTTCTAATGTTTATGGGGCAAAATAGTTGATATCCTTCATTGATGATTGAACAAGAGTTACTTGGATCTATTTGTTGTAGCACAAGTCAGATGTTAGTACTCTTTTCAAAATTTTTATAATATGATCAAAACTCAGTTTGATGCACAAATCAAAAGATTTCATTCTGATAATGCCAAAGATTATTTCAATTAAACTCTATCAAATTTCTTTCATGAAAAAGGGATCATTCACGAATCCTGATGTGTTAATACTACTTAACAAAATGGAGTTGAAAAAAAAAATGTTCATTTGTTTAAAATCACAAGGGCACTACTCTTTCATAAAAATGTTCCCAAAAATTTTTGGGGGAAGATGTCCAAAATTTTGCTTACTCACATAATAGATTGCCAGCTAGAGTTCTTAATTTTCAATCACCAGTAGATGTTTTTACACAATTCTATTCGAATATAAGCCTCTCCAGTACTCTTATTCCTAGAATTTTTGGAAGTATAGCCTATGTTCATATTCACTCTCAAAATAGAGGAAAACTTGATCTTTGTGCTCTTAAATGTGTTTTTATTAGTTACTCTTCCACCCAAAAGGGGTACAAGTGTTTCCATCCAAAACTCACAAATTTTTGTGTGTCCATTGATGTTACATTTGATGAAACTAGACCTTTCTTTGCTCAACCCTATCTTCAAGGGGAGAATTTGAATGAAGATAGGATGACAAGAGACTTATTTTTCCACTCAAATAGAGTCTGAACCACATTTTTTAAACAAGTCTATTAAACCTAAGGACGCTCTAATTGAAGACAATGGCAGAAAAACCACTCAAAAATTGCAGGTTTACTCCAGGAAGAGACCTGCCTCTCACTTACGACATGTCTAGGTCCCTGCACAAGCTACTGTTTCAGCATTCTAAACAAACTTGGAACCAACTGAACTAACCACAAGCTTATCCAACCCTAGCCCACAAATTGAACATAGTGAGTTAGACCTACCCAATGCCCTCAGAAAAGGTACCAGAACTTGCACACAACATCCATTATATTTGTTCATGACATATCAAAACCTGTCCAAAAAACACAAAACCTTTCTCAAAATCTCATTCCCATTCCAAAAAATTTGACCGAGGCATTAGGTGATGAGAAGTCGAGAAGTGCTGTGAAAAGTGAGATGGATGCACTCGAAAAAAATAAAACTTGGGGACTAGGGAATTGCCTAAGGACAAAAAATTGGTTAGATGCAAGTGGGTGTTCGCAATAAAGTATAGATCTGAAGGGTTTGTTGAAATGTACAAGGCTAGTTTGGTTGCCAAATCTTACACCCAAAATCTATGACATAGATTACCTAGAAACATTTGCCCCAATAGCAAAGATGAAATACTGTCAGGATTTTATTGTCACTAGCTGCCAAATATGGTTGGAACTTATAGCAATATGATGTTAAAAACGCCTTCCTTCGTGGAGAACTAGAAGAAGAAATATACATGGAAGTTCCACTAGAATTTGAATCTCAAAAGGGATTGGTGTGCAGATTAAAAAAGGCTCCTTATGGACTAAAACAGTCACCGAGAGCATGTTTTGGGAGATTCATGAAGGCTATGATAGGATTTGGGTATAAGCAAAGTCATGGAGACGATAATCTATTTATTAAACATTCAAAATTTGGGGAAGTAATAGTAGTACTAGTATATGTAGATGACATCATAGTCATTGGAAATGACAAAGAAGAAATGTTGCTATTAAAGGAAAAGTTATTACAAGAATTTGATATCAAGGAGTTGAGAAAGTTGAAAAATTTTCTACGAAATGAGGTTGCACATTCAAGACAAAGTATATGCATCTCACAATGAACATATGTGCTGGATTTGTTGAAAGAAACAGGAAAATTAGGGTGCAAACCAAAAACTACTCCAATTGAGTTCAATAATAGATTGAGTGATGCACCACATGATCAAGCAGTAGATAAAGGAGCTTACCAAAGGTTGGTTGGAAAATTAATATATTTAAAACATACAAGACCAGACATTGCCTTTGCAGTAAGTATAGTAAGCCAATTTATGCATAACCCCAAAACAGTACACTTCAAAGTTGTGCACTTCAAAGCTGTACACAAAATTTTGCAGTATCTAAAACGTAGTCCAGGAAGAGGAATTTTATTTAAAAGAGGGGAAAAGATTATGCTAGAAGCCTACACAGATGCAAATTATTCAAGTTCTCCAGTGGACAGAAAATCAGCCTCAGGATATTATGTTTTGATGGGAGGAAATCTGGTTTCATGTAAGAGTAAAAAATAGAATGTTGTGACAAGATCAAGTGCAGAATCAAAATTTAGATCCAAGGCTTTAGGGATCTGTGAGTTGCTTTGGTTGAAAATAGTCCTTGATGACTTAAAAATTAAAATGGGAAGATCCAATAAAATTATATTGGGATAATAAGTTTGAAATCAACATCACACACAATCCTACATGTGGGAGTTGACAAACATTTTATAAAAGAGAAATTAGATAGTGGCATAATGTGCATACCCTTTATCTCATCAAAGGAGCAAATAGTTGACGTTTTGACAAAGGAATTCTCTGAGACAACCTTTGAAGACTTTATTAGCAAGTTGGAAATGAAAGACATTCATTCACCAACTTAAGGAGCAATGTCAGTACTATGCATAGGAAATAATTATTTAGAAGATTTTATGGGATAAGATTACTAGTTAGTTGTATATTTATGTATATCTTATAACTAGTTATATGATTGTGTATACCCCTAATTTCTAGGATATATTTTAGGAATATCTGTTGTATATATTCTTGTAAACTATGCAAGTAAATACATAATAGAATTGTTCTGCTTTTAAAGAACAACTATTTCAACAATTATTTTTATTTTATTCTATTAGAATTTTTAATATGGGTAGAGTGAAGAGCCATTAATAAGAATTGGACTTGGGTCAACCATTACCAAAATGATTAGAACTAGTCATTTAAATAGTTAGCTCTTACCACTTATAAACCCTTTAATATTTTCATGTTTAGTCAATATGGAATATAACACTCTCCCTCAAATGCAACTGGGACTGGACATCCCATTGTTACTTGAAATAAATGCAGAGGTAACCGGAACAAACACTGGGATTGGACATCCAGACGAATAATTGGGAAAGAACCCAAACCAAACCTGCTCTGATACCATGTTAGAATTTTTAATATGGGTGGAATGTAGAACCCATTAACAAGAATTGGGATTGGGTCACCCATTGCCAAAATGACTATAACTAGTCATTTGGATAATTGACCCTTGCCACTTATAAACTCTTAAATATTTTCATGTTTAGTCAATATGGGATATTCTAACATATTCTACTATTATTTTGTGCAAGTATGTGTTAAGGAAGAACATGATGTCAATTTCTAGAAACTTAACATGGCAAGATTGCTAAAAGCAAATAGTACACAATATTTACATATATAAAAATATATATACATAGACTATAGGTGGATGGTGGGAGATCATGGAAGTTTTTGTGAGATTTCCCTATGTTGGTGGTTGTGGGAGAGAGAGAACCTCTCAAATCCTATCAATGCCATTGAAATCCTCAATCATTTGGTTCCAGTATTATTCACCATCCCCCAAATTACTACATTCACTTAGTTTCCTATCAATTTTGGTATCAAAGTGTTGATCCTATAGTGGGTAATTCTCCAAACTAAAATGGAAGCTAGACTAGAGCAAGTAGAGAACAAGTTGAAGCAAATATCTTCCTTAAAAAAAGATGATGTAGATCTAACCAGTACCATAGCCTCCTTGGCTCATAGAATGGAGGAGAGCTTCCATATACTCATGATAGTATGATGAATCAATCCCCATGGACCAACCACCAAGTTGAATCCAGCTGTGCTAGATTCGAAGTGATTCCGAAGTTGAACCCAGCTGTTTTAACCCCTCCAATTGCAAAAAAAAAAAAAAAAAAGAGTCTCAGATTGGGACAAAAACCCCTAAAAATTGGAGTTATCAATTTTTTTATGAAGAAGGCCCAGATGTGAGGATCTTTAGAGCAGAGCAGTATTTTGCTATAAATAACTTTAGATAGAGAAGTTGGAGACTACAAAAGTTTGTTTTGAAGGTGAAGCCCAAGCATGGTTAAGGTTTGAGGACAGAAAATCATTCTTCTCTTGGCAGGAGTTAAAAGCTCAAATGTTCTATCAATTTGTTGGGAAAGCATAATATCAAGCTCACTTGGAGTTCTTAGCTGCTTCAGTAAAAATCCCAATTACGGTCAATGTTTGTTATTCAAGCCTATTTAAAAGGTTGTGCTTAATAAAAGGAATCAAGCAGAATTTTATCCCAAAAAAATTAATGTGAGGCTGAGACTCTGTGGAGGACGAGTCAAATTCTCAGCAGATAGTATAGGTTCATCCAAAATAGGGAACAACACAACTAAGGGAAAGGACGTATATCTTCGTGTGTCTCAACCTATGACTAGATCCTACACTAGGTCTCCTAACACCTAGAAAGAAAGAGGATTCCTTCTTTTTATTTTTGGAGAGATGCTATGTTCTTTCCATCTCAATGATGTTTTTCAAAAGTTGGGATAAGGGAGTCAATTTGACAACACCTATGAATCAGAAGAGCGAGAAGAATATCGGGTTGAAAAGAAAGTCATCATAGCCAAGAGGTAGAAGATAGTCATCATAGCCAAAAGGTAGAAGACCAAATAGATTAAGAAGAATTGTGAAAATAATTTTCCATATTTAACGTGAATATATGAATAGAGATATGATTTCAACTATAAATTGTGAAATAGGATTTCCATTGATATTTGTTGACAAATTTTCAAATTATCTAGTTTATTCCTCATTTCATCACTTAATTCCTCTTTCCACATGCATATTATTATGAGAGATTACATTGCATAAACACACATCAAAACACAACAATTTCATGCACCACAAAATATAGAAAATGGAAGGAGGAAACTAGTAATTGAAACTGCTATCCTGAATCTAAACAATTAAACTGCATAAAAATGAATAAGTAAAAGCTCAAGGCATTCTTTAAGCCAAGTTGGAATGTTTTGTGCTTACCAAATCACCCTCCTCTCCTCCAGTGTAATATCACCAGTAAGAACATCTGATGCTAAGCAATACATTGTAGGATTAACATACAAGTAGGTATAGCCAAGCCAATTGCAGGCCTCTGGCATTTTGAACTGTTCCAGGAGCCCTTTTGAACATCATCCCGTGAAAACAATGCCACATCGGTAGTCAGAACTAGAGTGGAGGTGGCTCTGTGCTCGTACTATTTGAAGCGGGCACGAGCCTCCGCACCACCAACACAACCACCACCCACATTCCAATTTATCGGATTTTAGAATCAAAGTTCGAGAAACCTAGATTAGAGGATAATAAGAAAACAATAACGGAAATGACTCCAAATTTTATTACTATTAAACCCTATAATTTTCATCGCTGAAACTTAAGTAGAAACGAAAACGATGGGTCAGAAATGAACAAAGAAAAAAACGAAAGAAAAACCCTAAATGTAACTAAGGAAAGAATAATGATTCAACTGAAGAGCAAAAACATGTCCATTCAATTCGTCAGGAAGCAAAAACAAGGTAAATACTCAGCATACAAGAGCAGTCGCAACAAATTTCTAAGTGTATAGAAATAAGGTTGTTTCTTACAAACAACCAATGGATGATTGTACTTCCTACGAACACGACGCTACTCCTCAATAGAAGGCGGTGCCAATTCCTTCCAGGCTCTCCGCTTCAAATTTCAATCCTTTCCATCATCCAAACCACGCTGTTTTCCAAAGAAGAAAAGAAAAAAGAAAAATAAGCAGGGGGGAGGCCGGCGGGCTGCAAGTAATCGTTTTCGGTTTGAAGCCTATGTTTTTTCATCTGATCTAAGAACTCTAAGTAGAATTTTGGGCTTTAAGCCTAAATTTACTGGGTCTATGGAGTATGGACGCTATTAACAGAACATCAACAGATCATATTCAGTCACGTAGACAAAATTCTCAACTCACCATCACCACAACTCTCTTCTGCTATTATTAAAGTAGAAAATTTGATGAGAGGTGGAGACACCATAACATAAAGCTTGAAGCAAGAAAGCAGAATCTGGGCATGGGTCTGAAACTAGAGCCATGCTCTTCTTCTTTGTCGTCTTCTTCCTCTTCCTTCTTAGCTCAGCATTCTAAGCTCGTCTTGTCCCCGTATCCTCGTTCCTACCTCCCACTCCTCAGGACGAAGACTCGTTCACCTTGCAAAGCTTCTTGGCAAGAGGTATTATTCACATCTCATTTCCAGCTTCTGCTCTGAGTTTCCGTTTAAGTTTTTTACGAAGCTGGTCTTTTGTTTTCATAGTTTCTTTGATCACATGTTATCTCTGTATGTAGCTTGTTGGAGTTGTGGTGTTTTCAGCAATTCCGTTCACAGCAGTCAAGGCTATAGCCAACAGCCCGCTTGGCGACTCCCTTCAGAGAAGATTAGAGGAGAGGAAAAAAGCTGCTGTGTTAGAATCTTCCAAGTTTCAGGCTTTAGCCCAGAAGGCCCGACAAGAAAGGTAATTTGTGGAGTAAGACAAACTGCTTCCGGTTTCACCTTTCATCATTCCCTCCATAAGATTATATCTCTTTACCTTGGAACAAGTTTTGATTCAAACAAAGCTGATGATAGCTTTTATATATATCTTATTTGGGGAAATTAGTGTATGCATGGCAGAGTAAGGAAAATCTTCCCTTTATGGTCGATTTTTTATTCCGTCGATAAATATTCTATACTATGTTTCCGACTGTAGTGGCAATGCTGCTATGAACTGCAATTTAGTTCACAAATTATAGTTGAAGTAGTTTAACTATGATGAGGAAATTGCATCAGCTATCCAAAACCTGGTATTCGCTGAAAATCTTGCGTTATAATAAGAATCTTCAACTATGCAGCTTCTGGTATGGAGAAGAGCGCCCTCGTTGGCTTGGTCCCATACCTTACGAATATCCTGGATATCTTACTGGAGAACTACCTGGAGATTACGGCTTTGATGTTGCTGGGCTAAGCAGGGACCCTGTGGCACTTAAGAGATACTTCAAGTATGTTACCTTTTCCATTCTTTTGCGAAAAGTTGAATTGATTTTTGTATGTTAAGTGGAACCAACGAGGCTTCCTTCTTATTTTTTACATTTATATATATTATGGCAGCTTCGAAATACTCCATGCTCGTTGGGCTATGCTTGCCGCCCTTGGTGCTCTGGTTCCAGAAGTGCTAGACCTTGTAGGTGCCTTTCATTTCGTTGAACCTGTCTGGTGGCGAGTAGGATACTCGAAACTCAAGGCTAGTATCTTGATTATGCATGTTGGCTTTTGGAAATCTGCCTATGGTTATAAAATTGTTGGAACTACTGGCAGGGAGAGACACTGGATTACCTGGGCATTCCAGGGCTTCACTTAGCTGGAAGTCAAGCTGTGATCGTTATCGCTTTCTGCCAAGCACTGCTGATGGTAGGTACCATATATGATAAGAAATTAATTATAGTAATTGAAATGGTAATGGATGGATGGTGTAAAAACTAAAAACAGGTTGGTCCAGAATATGCGAGATACTGCGGGATAGAGGCGTTGGAGCCTTTGGGAATTTACTTGCCGGGCGACATCAATTATCCGGGAGGTGCACTTTTCGATCCATTGAACCTGTCTAATGATCCAGTTGTGTCTGAGGAGCTGAAGGTGAAAGAGATAAAAAATGGACGCTTAGCAATGGTTGCATGGTTGGGGTTTTATGCGCAAGCAGGTTTTACGGGTAAAGGTCCTATCCAGAACCTTGTGGATCACGTTTCAGATCCATTTCACAACAATCTATTGAATATTGTACATTAAATTCCATTTGGATAGATAACCAAACTCAACAAGGAAATTTAAGATCGAAGGGACAGTACTTGCTGCTATGTAATATCTATCTAAGGTAAAGAATTGGTGATCTATTTACCCAACTATTGTACAATGCACATGGTGAGGTGAGGTGAGCTAAGGCCTAACAAATGCTTTGCTGTGTGATTTTATTTCCATGTGATCTCATGTGCTTTTGCCGTCGTGTTTTAACGTGTTCCCCTCCCCACCAAATGAATTCAAGGCGTTTTTTGACCCGCAATTTAAAAAAATCAAGCCAATCCAACCCAAACCAACACACAATAAATATAAATTCTTAATAAGCACCTGGCTGGACTCCTAAGTCCTATCCTAAAACTTCAAATCCAATGGAAGTAGGGATTGTAGGTTTTTTGGGGAAAGGCACACTTATAGAACTTGAATGGTAAAATGTAATGTATACAAATATTATTAAAGAAAGCAGAGTCTCAATCATTTTCTTCTGGAGTTCCTTGCTTTATTATTAATTACAATCTTATTCCACTTATCAATAACTACTTCAATACAAAAACGGAATCTTTATTGACAGACGCATCATTCAATTGTACTCCTCCCAATTCCCTAAAATCCCAACAAAACATCACTCAACTCAACTTGTCATTCCATACACTGTATATTACATAAACAAGAGCATGCCTACCCTCGTTACCTTGGACACGTACCTTAATCAACCCGATAAGCTTTGGCTTTTCCATTCAATCGTCTCAGGCTTTAATTACCACCCATATGAAAATGCTATTTTTTTGTCTTATGGATACGATACGAGACAATTTATTAGTTTAAATTAATATTTTAGGAAATATACTGGTTAATGAGATTAGGAACGTGTGTGTGTGTACATATGAAAGAAAGAACGAAAGAAAGCATAAATTAAAAAGAAGGGCGCGAGTTCAAACATAGGAGCGGAGGGCCGATCGAGGGCATTGCCAAACTGCACAACTCCTCCTCTTCATATCGCCACCTGTTTGTTTCTATATCCCTGTTATGTATATAAAGTTTTCAGATACATAACCAAGTTCCTCCTCCCTCAAACACAAGAATATCAGCTCTTCTCCTTATTACATCTCCGCACCTAGGTTCCGGATTCCGCCTTCATCATTCTTCCGGTATGCTCCTCAGATTTACCTTCTTGTTTTAGTGTAGCTGTTAGTTTTTAGAATCATAATTTTAAATTTCGTTTTCTCTTTGCGTGTACGTGTGTGTCGCTGTCTGATCATGCAGTCGTAGTTGGGGGCGGGGACAATGACGGTCGATGTTAATGGTAAAGGGGCTGCTATATCGGGTGAGGAGGACACGATGAGTAGCTATGAGGATGTGACTGGAGATTGCAATGACCATACACCACGACATAGCCGCGATAATGGGAATGTGACTCTCAAGGATGATGTCGATGGCTCCTACGTTTTCGTTTGTGGCCAAGACACGGTTCCTGCCCATTCTCTTCACACCACCGATCTCAACGCCAATTTTTCTGCTCCAGAGACTGCTGATAACGAGGTTGCTTCCCTTAACAAAGATGCTACAGAAGAGTTGAGTGCGACAACTGTCTTAGTTAAATCTGTGCCACATGAACTTGATCATCAAGGAGATGCTGAGGTGGATTCAGCTGTAGATTGCCAATTTAATGATTATCATGCTGCTAAAGGTGATCCTGAACCGGAATGAATGCTTCTCAATAGTCGAAGCGAGTTCCAGCAGATTGAGGCAGATACTGTCCTGCCGATTCTGGAAATTGGAGAACCTTGCAAATCTCACCAATCTACTACCCATGTTACTGAACCAGATAGAGATCAGACCGTTGAGGGGGATACAAGTTTAGGTTCAGCCACGGATGAAAAAGATGTCCGAAACCAAGATTCTGATGCTGTATCTACTGAGGCTGTTAGTAGTCAAGCTGATTTTGATCATGACAAGGAACATAGGGAATTAGCAGGTGAGTCCCCTGTGGAACGGCCCCAAAAGGCAAGCATGACTATCTCACAAGACAATTTCCAAACGACTCCCTTTCCACAGATTGTTGATGTCAAAGAACCAGAAGCATCACGTAATTGTGAAGCTAGCTTGCCTTCGGCTCCTGCTCAAGATAGCGGTATAGAAGGTGGAAATGTTTCTGACTTGGTTGATGCCCATCATGACATTAAAAAAACCAGCTCTAATAATGATGCCGAAACTTTCTCGATCCGTGATGCAGAAAATGGTAGCTGCAATTGGTAGCTGCAAATGCAGAAAATTGCCAGTGGTGAAGATGCAAGACGAGAAGCAATAAATGGTATCTCCGTGTTTCGTGCCAACCCAAACACAGAAGAAATATGCCTGCATGATGTGCCCCAAACCTCCGAATTTTCTACTTATCAGTATGACAAGAGTTTTCCGAATGCAAGCGATCATGATGATGTGTGAGAAGACTCAACTGTTGACATCTCTGCTAATGTCCTAACATCAGAAAAGAAGATAGATAATGAGCCTACTGATTATGAAGAAATAGAAACTCCACCCACAAATCAGGCCGTTGGTGACTCTTTTTTTGATAATCAAGCCACAGCTGAACGAAATAAGCCTTCTGAAAGTGCTGCAACTTTTCCATCCTCTGACATTGGCAGGAACGTACCAGCTGAAAGCTCTGAAAGCATCAAGGTTGCCCCTCTAGATAATATGCTAATGGAGCCAAATGTCGGAACTAAGGATCCAGATCCCAATTCTGATGCAGATGTCGAAGCTGTGACAACAAAGATTGAGGTTGAGCAATTAGGTGCGACTTCTACTGGAACTACTGATTCCATAATTGCTAATGATAAAAAAGGAGTAATGGCAGAGGATTGCCCTGTTGTGGGTGATAAAGCACCAAATTGCATGGCTTTTTTTTGGGAAAACTAAAACTGAGACTGGTCACATGTCCACTGAATCTGCTGAAGAAGTCTCTGCTGATGCTAGTAGTAAGGGTACCAAGGCATCTGAAGTTTTAAAGGTCTCTGAGAGTTCTGTCAATCCTAAGTTCACGGTTTGCCCCCTAGACGGTGAGAACTTTATCGAATCAGTTGAAAGTGAAGCCAACTTGTCATCTTGTCCTGCAGTGGAACTGGAATCAGAAGTTAAATTTGTATCAATAGCAGATTATAATCATATAACTGCAAGAAAGGTTCAAAATGATTTGGTCTTAAATGGTGAAAGGGCACTAAATTGCACTGTAGAAGAAAATGGAGGAGAATTATCTGATAGAGTCAATGGTGATGAAGAACACTGCCAGCAAGAAGAGGGCATTAAAGATATTGAAGGATATCAAAACTCTATATGTTCCCAAGAGTGTGCTATAAATGATACTTCTGATGGGAAAACTGCAGCTGCTGAAGTTGGCAAAAGGCCATTCCATTACATGATCAGGGTTCCAAGATCAGATGACCTGGATTTGAAAGAACAGATAAAAATAGCTCAGTCTGAAGTTGATGTGAAAACAAAAAGTCGGGATGCTATTCGAGCAGATATCCAAGGAAAACGGGTATGAAACCCTCTCCTGATGCTTTACTATGTATCTGGGGGTTATGTTTCTTCGTTCTTTCTCTTATTTTACATGTGATTTATGAAAGACTCCTGATTAGGCAACTAGCAAGGGGTATAGTGATAGTTTGGCTGCTTTCTTGCAACAAGAGAAAGCTACACGGATTTTGCTCAGGGGAAAACGTACAGAAACAGATACTCTTCAATCTGTTATCAACAGAGTGAACAGCGCTGTTTACATTGAGGATATTGATGGCAGGGTATAAAGTGTTCTCTCTTTACTTTTGTTTGTTTCCAACGCGTAAGGCATGAGTTAACTGTAATTTGATGGATGCTTGAAAACCTATGCTTTAATTTCCTCTTTATTTGAAGTTAATTTATGGCTTGCAAGCAGATTCGTAACATGGAGCACATGATACAACATGAGACTCTACCTTTGAAGGATGAAAAGAAATTTATTCGTGAAATCAAGCAATTGGAGCAGCTACGCGAGCAGATTGCATCTAATATGGGTACCAGGGACGAAGTTGAGCAGGCTATCAATCAGAAAGATCAAATGGAGGAGCGCTTGAAGGTAACATTTTACTAGTTGTCTGCGTTGCTTTAGTTTCTCTTGCCTGTGGTTCTGGTTGTTTTCTTGTGTTTGATATTTGGGTGCTGTTTTGGATATCGAACTATTAAAATACAGCTATCTCTTGTATTCTCACATGCTAATGACGTTCGTGGATTATGATTCCAATTTCACCTCCTCGTTATAACTGATAATACAGAACTGTTTTTCTTGTGTGTTTTTTCATTTCAGTTTTCGATTGCTAGCTTTTGAGGTTTGATATCTCTTATATTTCATGGTGATTCCATTTTCATCCTCAGCCCATAATACACGACTGATTTCTTTATATGTTTATTTCAGTTTTATGTAGTTTACTTTTGAGATCTGATTATTCTTTTCCTTTCTCTAGATTTTGAGAAAACAAGTAGACTCGCTTAGAAAGAACCTTTTCAAAGCTGAAGCAGCTACCAGAGCCGCTAATAAGAAAGATGTAGACGAACATAATCAGCTAACAGAATTGCATGCTCAGTTTAGAGATGCAGATGTCAAACGGCAAGAGGCATATGCACAATTGAGGAGTCTGAAGAAACAGTTATATGAGAAGGTACTGAGGCATTTTGTCATGCAATGTTAGGTTTTTTTCCATTGACTGTATCACAAACTTCTGACAGCAAAGGCATGTTATTGTGGCAACACAAAAGGATTCCGTCAGGACTGTTAAATATTGAACATTCTGGTTTTTGTTTTTAACTTCGAGATTTTGTTCTGGAGAAAGGTTGAATTATTGCATGTACAAAATGTTAAAATAACGAATATTTTCGTGGAGCTTGCAGAATAACTTTTTTTGGAAATACAAGGATGATGCAACGGCAGCTAATGACTTGGCGTTCAAGGGACGGAAAGAGGAACTACAAGGACACTGTATAAACCAAGTAAGGGGCAAATGCAGTTCTTGAAGACCTTGAATTTTGCAAATTACCTTTGGTTTTGCACTAACAGAGCTTTGATTTAGGTGGAAACGTTTATGGAACTCTGGAATAAGAATGACGAGTTTCGCAAGGAGTATGTAAGGTGCAATTTGAGGAGCACGGTTAGGAGACTGCAGACATTGGATGGTCGTTCACTTCGCCCTGATGAGGAACCACCTGTAATTCCTAATAACCATACTGAAAGGTTGTCTCGCAACGTGACATTGACTTCCACAGTTCAAGAAGAAAAACCAGTTCAAGCTGTGGAGAAAGAAGAAACGGGTCACAAGTCAATGACAGAATTTAGGGGCCAAAAGAATCAAACAGCTAAAAGCAAAAACCTTGTTAAATCAGCTGTTACTGAGAATGCGTTGGCAACTGTTTCTGGAAGGAATGAAAATGACGAGGCGGGAAAAGCGGAGGACCCTAAGAAATTAAAGGAGGAAGAAGAGCTGGCTAGGAAGGAAGATGAACTCAGAAAAGCCGAGGAAGAAGCCAGGCTGCCTGAGCAAAGGAGACTGGAACAGATAGCCAAGCATAAAGAGGCAATGGGAAGGAATGTAAGAAAAGCTGAAAGGAACCAAGCCAGGGCTATGACAAAAGCGCAGAAGGAAGCTGAAGAAAGAGAGAGTAAGTTCCACCAAGATGATTCTGATATAACAAATGTAGATATTTACTATTACTGTATCTTATTTTGGTTTAGTAAAGTAATCGTCACTCCTTTCACATATGTTTTTCAGAAAAGGGAGAAGAGGGCAAGGAAGATGGCAAGTAATAAGCAGCCAGCAGTTGCAACAGCAGAGGATCAAATTCAAAATGGTAGGAATGAGGGAGAATCTGCTCCAAAGACAGAAACTCAAACTGCAGTTGAGGTGAAGGAGTTTGAGACGAGAGAGAAGTCTGTGGCAGTAAGAAAGAAAGACTCTATTCCAATTTTATGATATCTTATTGTATCCAATAAATTTCTCACATAAATAAATAGTTTAAATTTAATTAGACACAATAAAATATTATAAAACTGGACAGACAGACGAAAAGCCGAATGCAGGCCTCTGCCACCCCGCAATCGAAGTAAGAGGAGGATGCAGACATGGATGTGGGCCCTTCTGATATCGCTGGTTGCTTTGGGCTTGTTTTTGATGGGAAACAGTAACCTTTATATTGATTTTGGGCTGCTAAGATTCGGTTTCTAAATTAATGTGCTTAATAAATAATAGATAAAATAATTTTGGACTTTGACGGGCTGGGCTTGGCTTGATGCTGATGGATTATGGTATGGACAAATTCTTTTGTTCTAATTTTGCACATATTCTTTGACACATACCACTTAGATTTCTTTCGTAACATGTGTCGTGTGTTCTATCCAGATGTTGTTCTTCATTTCCGTGTCAGATTATATATATATATCTATTTTTGTGAATCAACAAAGGGCTGCGCAGCTTGTAGTACTGTATAAACATGTCAAGGTGTGGACTACATACTTTGGCCGAAAGGGTTGCGGTATGAGAGCATTGCGTTGCGTTGCGGCACCAAAATTTCTGTGTTAGAAATCGTATTTTAATTTTGTTCTAACCAATTTTTACGTGAGATTCATATTTATATGAGGATAAATTTAATACAATAGATAGTAACTGATTAACTGGTCGTTGCATATATAGATAGGCAGCACATTTATTGCGGGAGAGAGAGACAAGACATGAAGACTGAAGTCGTAGAATCCGACCAAATGCATCAAATTCGTACTAGGAAGGCAATAGGAAATAGTAAAGACAGCTGGTTCCCACGCCCCTGACAGATATCATACACTTGGTTCGGACGATGAAAACCACCCACCCGCCAACCTAACTTTCTCCTCTCTTCATAATTTTTACGAATTTGCTTCCCCATCTCCACTAGTTCTAATACAAGAATTGGGTAAGTTGAGTTGAGGTTGACATTACGCAACTCACATGTGATGAGTTGTAAACATCTTTTACTGCGTCGTCTCGTCAAATGTACGGACTGAAAATATCATATTCATTATTAATTGACAACCGATAACTATATTATAACTTATAAGCGGGGAACAGTACACGACGCGACATGTAGTATTTACTATTTATAACGTTGGAGTTGACTAAGAGGCAATATACAATCGGCATTGGCTCTGTTCTGCATCCTGTAAAATATTTCCCTTCCATCTTTTGTAATGAATTAGTTCAACAAAAAAGAATTCCAATCAAAAACAAAGCCTGGGACTGGGAGGGAACAACCTTAGATGCTTCGTTGGCAAAATTCTAGATTCAATTTACGGTTTCTGCCAAATTCGTCAAACACTCCCAACAGTCTCTCATGTTCAGTCAGTTCTGGCAAAATATACGACTTTGACGCAACCGCGAAAACAAGAGATACTGAGATTGGAGTAGTACTAAACGAAAGCTTTGTCTGTTCTTTTGTGCTCAGCTGCTTCTTCTGGCGTGTGAAGGAGATGGTATGGATTTTCATTTTATTCCTGGATTGACTTTTAAAGTTTGGGATTTAGTGGTTTTGTCATTGTTAGAAATTTGGAGCAAACAGTAGTAAAACACACTGAAGAAGAAAGAGAAAACGAGTTAGATCTGAGATTGAAGGGTGGCTAGTGAAGACAAAGAGTTATTGTCACAGTCCGCTGCGACCAAGTTTTTGGTTACTTAGACCCCAGCTCCTCCTCTTTCTCCTATCTTACAATTTTTTTCGCCCCTCTTAATCTTTTCCTTCTTAAAGTTCCTCCTCCTTCCCGATATTGAGACCGGGGAATTTTCCTTTGTTAAGTTCTGTTAGATGTAAAATCCTTATTAGCTTAAAAAATTATGCAGTTCTATGGTAATTTTGATGGAAGAATTTAGTAGAAAGCAAAAAGGAGTGTTGAAGAATTGAGAAATATGGAAGAAGTAGGGGCGCAAGTCGCTGCTCCCCTTTACATGTCCAATCGGTTTTGCGAAAGCGGTTCCATGGCCAGAAAACGTGATCTTGCTTGTCAGATTTCTGATACAAGTTTTCAGTACCAACAACACCACAACCCTGGTCTCAACAACTGGAATCCTCAGGCCTGGAGTTGGGATAGCGTTAAGTTCGTGGCCAAACCCTTGGACCCTGACGTTGTGCTCTTGGGAACCACTTCTTCTTCTCAACAGCAGCACAACACCAAACATGACGTTCACATCAATCATCATTTTACCTCTAAACACGACGAAGACGAGGACGCTCTTCGACTGAATCTGGGTGGAGTTTTGAATGCTGTGGAAGAACCAGCTTCTAGACCCAATAAAAGGCCCCGTTCTGGATCTCCAGGCACCAATTCCTATCCAATGTGTCAGGTAGATGATTGCAAGGAAGATCTCTCTACTGCAAAGGACTATCATCGCCGCCATAAAGTTTGCGAGCTGCACAGCAAGTCCTCTAAGGCCCTTGTAGGAAAGCAGATGCAGAGATTTTGTCAGCAGTGCAGCAGGTTTGTCTTCTCATTACTCCAGTAGCCAACCTTCAACTCAGGCTTCTATAAAATTTTCTACTCATTATTTTCTGTAAAATTTAAATATTTTCACATCAAAAACTTTTAACTTTGGCCACCATTACGGTCTTTCCGATTCTTTAATATTGCTACTTTCTTTTCAACTCACGTCAAACTACGCCACCTTCACCTTCTTTTTGTAGATTCCATCCTCTGTTGGAGTTTGACGAGGGTAAGAGAAGTTGTAGGCGAAGGCTTGCTGGGCACAACCGGCGAAGAAGGAAAACTCTGCCAGATGATGCTTCCTCACATTTGATACACCCTGGAAAGCAGGACACTCAAGGAAATGGAAGCTTTGATCTCGTCAAGTTGTTGACTGCTATCACTCGCTGTCAAGGTGACAGAATTATCTGTCTTGAACTCCCCTTTGACTGTCCTGACATAGTGACATTGTGGCGACGCTTATATATCATTTAATATCTTGTAGGAAAAAATGAGGACAAGGGTGTCAACTACCCAACAGGTCCAGATAGAGATCAACTCATGCAAATACTTAGTAAAATAAATGCATTACCTCTTCCAATGGATCTTGCTGAAATGCTGTCTAATATTGGGAGTTTAAGTAGGAAAATCATTGACCAATCTTTGTCGGAGTGCCAAAACAGATTGCATGGGTCCGTGTCTTCTTCATCACCTACGAATTTGCTTAATGCTCTTTCAACTACTTTGCCAGCACCTGCACCTAATTCCGTTGCAATTCTGCCAGAAAGAAGCAGCCAGAGCAGTGACAGTGAAAAATCCAAGTTGACTAGCTCTGATCAACTGACCGATCTCCATCAGCAAAAGAGACCTCCTCTAGGGTTCCCTTCGGCAGTAGGTGAGAGAACTAGCGGTTGTTATCGGTCTCCTGCTGAAGATTCTGACTTCCGTACCCCAGAAGTTCGCCCCACTTTACCATTACAGCTATTTAGCTCCTCACCTGAGAATGATAGCCCGGTAAAACAGGCATCTTCTGGGAAGTACTTCTCTTCTGATAGCAGTAACCCCATCGAAGAGAGATCTCCATCAGCATCTCCTCCTTTTGTGCAGAAGCTATTCCCACTCCACAGCAATACAGGAACTATTAAGTCAGAAAAGACGTCAATACATGGAAAGGTCAGCACGGACATTAAAGGTACCGAGCCTCAAGTTTCTGCTTTGCCTCTTGAACTCTTTAGGGGTCCCACTAGAGGCAACGGTAATGATGCATTTCAAAGTTTTCCTCTTCGAGATGGGTATGCCTCTTCCTCTGGGTCTGATCATTCACCTCCTAGTCAGAGTTCTGAGGCTCAGGTAATTTTTCTTTTAACTACGAGTACATTACTTTGATTCTGTTTGCATTTTCATCACATGCATTTGCTAGTTTCTTTATCACCTCCTAATATAATCATTTTGGCTGCATGGTTCGTTACAGGATCGAACAGGTAGAATAATGTTTAAATTATTTGACAAAGATCCAAGTCATTTTCCTGGGACATTGCGCATGCAGGTGAGTTTTGGGGATGTTTTGAGATACTTTGATCTTGGGGGTTTATGGGTCTGTACAGCGCTATTGTAGGCAATTCTATGTAATGCATCCTTTTGGCGAAACATGGTAATTGTTTTCCACCTGTTTGCAGATTTACAATTGGCTTTCCAGTAGTCCATCAGAAATGGAGAGCTATATTAGGCCAGGCTGTGTGTTTCTATCAATTTACTTGGCAATGTCAACTTCTACCTGGGAGCAAGTGAGTGCAACAGTTTTATGATAATGAACTTTAGGGAATCATTGTGCTAGCTACTCTAAAGATAGTATTTGGTTATGCAGCTTGATAGGAATCTGCTTCAGCAAGTTGATTCTTTGGTTCAGAATTCAAATTCTGATTTATGGAGGACTGGAAGGTTTATAATGCAAATTGGAAGGCAATTGGCTTCACAGAAAGATGGTATGTAGATGAGGACTGGGCATGAAAAGATTTTTCATTATATATCGTAATTTCTTTATGTCAATGACAGAAACGTTTTACTGCTTTGAAGACAAAATTCTGTAAAAAGTATCATGTCACTAATTGCTTCGATTTCTGCATTATATGCATTCTTAAATCAGGGAGGATTCATTTACGCAAAGCATGGAGTAGTTGGAGTTCTCCTGAGTTGATTTCCATTTCCCCATTGGCAGTTGTTAGTGGGCAAGAGACTACTCTTCTGTTGAGGGGAAAAAATCTTACTAATCTTGGAACCAAGTGAGTAAAATATGAACTTTTCTTTGATCCCTTCTTTATGTTCTCTCTTTGGGATGGCAATTGAACATCTCTCCATGTTTTCTCTATTGTTTACTAAAACTTCGACCAGATTTTTTTGCACCGATATTGGAGGATACACATCTATGAAAGTTACAGCATCAACTTACTCAGAAAGGATATATGATGAGATCAGTGTGGGTGATTTTAAAATTCATGGATCATCTCCTAATGCTTTAGGTCGCTGTTTTGTTGAGGTAAGACATTAAGTGCCTAATATGGTATTGAATATGAAATACTCAACTAAAAACTTCCTTTGAATGACATTGAGGATACTCTTGAACAGGTAGAGAATGGCTTCAAAGGCACCAGTTTTCCTGTCATTATAGCAGATGACGCCATCTGCAAAGAACTAAGACTCCTGGAACCCGAGCTTGATGAAGAGGCTAAAGCATGTAATGATATTGCAGAAGAACATGCTTATGACCTTGGTCCACCTAATTCGAGGAATCAAATTCTCCATTTCCTGAATGAAATCGGGTGGCTTTTCCAAAGAAAAAGATCTTTTACGTCTGAGATTCCTAATTACTCACTAGATCGTTTCAAATTTTTGCTTGTTTTTTCTGTCGCAAGAGATTTCTGTGTTTTGATCAAAATAATTCTGGACATGCTGGTGGAAAGGAATACAGATGGGAGTGGGCTTTCCAGGGAATCATTAGAGACACTTTCTGATACACAGCTTTTGAACCGGGCAATAAAAAGGAGGTGTAGGAAAATGGTAGAGTTGCTTATCAACTATTCAGTTAATAGTAATGACATTTTCTCTAGGCAGTACATTTTCACACCAAATCTTGTTGGACCCGGTGGTACTACACCATTGCACTTGGCTGCTTGTACATCAGGCTCGGAGGAGATGATTGATGCTTTGACAAATGACCCACGTGAGGTAATATTACATACCTTTTCCGTAATATTTAGTTTCAGCATTAAGCATATCCTAGCATGGATTTTATTGTTATTCACGTAAATAAGACCCTTTTCATTATAGTATCTATTGGATTTGGGGCGGAAGCTTAAGTAAAGCAACATACTTAGTTTGTTCATCATTCCATGCGATATTGTTTATTTATCATCTCAAGACTCCTTTGTGTACCATGTGCCCCATTCTGCAGATTGGATTGACTTGTTGGAAAACTCAGTTGGATGCAAATGGCCATTCTCCACATGATTATGCTGTTATGACGCAGAACCACTCTTATAACAAACTGGTCATCCAAAAGCTTGCTGACAGAAGAAGGCGACAAATTTCAGTTACAATTACAAACGAGCCAGAGCAAATACATAATATAGCTTCTCACGCTCAGCAAGGATGGAGATCTTGTGAGAAGTGTGCCCCAGTGGCAGCAAGGTACTGTCGGAAGATTCAGGGGTCACAAGGCTTACTTCAGCGTCCGTACATTCATTCAGTGCTTGCAATTGCTGCTGTGTGTGTATGCGTTTGCCTATTCTTGCGAGGTGCGCCAAATATTGGCTTAGTTGCTCCTTTCAAGTGGGAGAATTTGGATTACGGAACCATGTAGAGACAATAGTGAATTGAACATGTCCTCAGATATGGAAAAGAAGCGGAGTAAATGCGAAGCTTTCCATTCTAGTATTGTTGTCCTTGAAATGGCAACGAACGAGGCAGATGTCTGCCACTCGTAAAAATAGGCTCCAGCTGGTGACGTGCAATACAACACTTTGTTTTGGATGAGGTGCCCTGCGCAAAGCAGCAGATGGGCTTTAAGTTTAAACGACAGTTGCTGTTATGAAACTGGGGGGCAATCAATCTGTCAAAGGCCCAGTTCAAAGAAATCAAGGGCAAGTGTATTGTATATACCTTGTTAATGGGATTGAATCTCAGGCGCAGGAAATAACAAAGTGTATGATTGTGATTTGAAAGCATTATCATTTCATGGATGACGAGAGTCATATAATGTATTAGTTTAGTTGAGTTGAACCCCATATCATATTCATATATATGTAGAAAATGTGTTTTCGGTAATTGTAAAACCGTTATTATTTGCAACTAATGATTGTGTTTATGTACAGTATACAAAGAAGCAGAGATGGGGAACAGACTTACGGTAATTACAACAAAACTACTAACTAACAAAACTAAGTATGATTAATAAATAAATCACCATAACTA
>JAOQMP010000130.1:18458-41057 GCA_027563575.1 Erythroxylum pedicellare | reverse complement strand
AAAGATTTCATTTAATTGTAATATTAATCATTATTTTAAAAAAATAATTTTCACAATTCAAGAATTAGTTGGAAATATATTATGATAGTTATAATAAGTCTCAAATTTTCCTAAATTAGTTAGTTCAAACTCAGCATTCAAACTAAAACTTACTATTAATTGAATGAGTACGATAACATTTTATATCAATTAAATGATAACAATAAACATGGTGAAAAAGATTAAATCTTAAATTAAATAATTGAGATAACAACAACTATTCAATTTAGTTTTTTTCATAAGTTAAATATGCAACTTCATAATAACCTATTTACTACTTGTACCAATCTTTTAGGACAATTACAAATCACTAAATTCATGGATAGTTATTAGAATAATCAACTTGAAATTAATTTATCAAATCAATTAATATTAATTATTCACGAAGTATAAGAGCACAAAATAAAGAAATACTTGAATTAAAACATGAATATAAGTTTAGAACAAAAACTCACAAGGTTACTACTAGAATTTTGAATCCCTTTGTTATAATATTTGGATTTAGTCACAAACAACTTTTGTTCAATCACTAAAATACGAAAAGAAGATGGAAGAGCACGAGAAAACTACAAAGAAACAAAAGAGAATGATATGGAGAAGTTGTTAGACGTGTTTTATCGTCTTTTTCTACTCAAAACCTAGCCTCCTTTTATCTTGTAAAAATTCTTATCCAAAACAAATATAATTCCTAATAGAGATGGAAATAAGTTTTCTAATTGAATTCAAACTCTTAGAGTAAATTTGACATTAGGTGTGATCTGCCCTTATCCATTGTAATAATTTATCCACTTTATTCAAAATTTGTAATTTTGACCAATAATACTCTAATTTAAAGCAATATTCACTTGTTATCTCCTAAAACAAAACAAATATTAAATTTTCATTTAAGCATTAAAATATAGTTAAAACAAAACAGATAATTCCAATTAGCATAACCAAATTATATCTTATCAAATTCTCCCAGATCGGACTCATTCTTGTCCTTAAGCATACAATAATTTAACATATCAATCATCCTTATAACAGCTTCGCATTTAGGCTTAACAATTGGGTCCAGGCTCAGCATGGCCCAACTGAAGTCAACTGGGTAGGCTCGAGTTGACCAGACCTTGAGCATTGGCCGCTAACTAAAATCACAAAATGAACGAGTTGACCAAACCTTGAGCATTGGCCGCTAACTAAAATCACAAAATGACGTCATTTTGAAAATTTTTCAAAAAAAAAGTTAGGCCCGGCCACCCCTAGCCTAGTCAAGCTTGTCTTGACCCATTGTCATCCTTACTCTCATCTTCCTTCATATTATCCAGAAATATCCTAGAAGCTAATTCATACTAAAAGTTTAGGATAAAATAATAATTGAGAGAACAAACACTTATATACACATTGTTACACTGAAAAGATATCTCATCAATTTTATTAAAATAGAATGAAACAATACTTAACAACCTCTCATAGATTTCACTCTATACACTCAAAGTGTCTAAAGTCTATTAACGAACTTTATTAAATTTTACGAACATTATTTTTTCTTTCTTTTATCATTTCTATTTTACTATCTATTTTCTAAATAATTCTATTTGCACAGAAATTATCAACGGAGCATTATAAAAGTTTTTGTCCCTCCACAAACCCCATGTTAGTTGATGGCAAATCTAGCTCACACCATCATATCCTTGGTGAAAGGAGAAATACCACTATCATATCCTTGGAATCCACAAAATGGTAAGAAACAGATTCCAATTGGGAAGAGGTATAAACTAAGTTAGCAAAAGGAGTTAGTGGGAATTGAATAATTAACAGTCAAAGTTGAAGCTGGCACTACAGTTCAGAGGAAGATTCATGAGAAGACTACCCAAATTCCTTTAACCGAGAGGGACACAAGGGAGCATCCTGAAGTGGTTGATAGCCAAAATAAGGGTGATCCTAGTTCTGAGAAGGAACAATCAACAAATCATAGTATTGCTAATGTAATGCAAAGTAAGATAGCTGGAGCTTCTGTAAAGGAACCAAGAATTGAGAGGGTTGTGGACGTTACTCAATAGATTGAGATTGTCGACGTAGTGCCAAACAGTCAACTATAGACAACTCTAGAGCAGACAATATGGAGCATCTACATACTAGCATGGAACACTTCAACTCATACTATTTGGAGTGATGCCAAATGGATGGGCCAACATATTGACTCTAGTAGTAACTATTAGGCAAAATGAGACCTCTAAGGCTAGGCTAGAGTCTGAAAAATAGACAAAAATGGTAAATTCTAATGATAATTGTATGGCAAGTCAGGGGTATGAGATTATTGTCTCTTATATTGTAGCACATCCTGGGGCAAAGCATATTTTGGCATTTAATTGTAATTCTTCTGCTTATATGACAATAGGTTCACATCGAGAAAGCAGTTCAGACTTGACAGCAGAGGACTGTGATTTCCCATCAGCTGTAGCCTGAGTTTCTGACATTTCGGGAGATTTTTATGTGCAGTCCAAAACTGCAAAAGAAAGTCAGCAAGGAAGAGAAAGAAAAATCCTAAACACCAATAATAGGTGGTTAACAAAGCACCGTATCTTACCTTTTTCACGGCCATGAAGTATAAGTGGTGTCCTTAGTGGTTTTGTTTGTGGCCTATCTGCCAGGTAGATATATTGCCTTCTTTATGGAGTTGTTTGATCATTTGTAATATGATGGCAGGTGTTACAAAGGTTTTCCTTCGACACTGAACTTATCCGCAAGATGCGTCTACTCCTTTGCACGGCAATCTTACTTAGGTCCTTCTAAACAAGACTTAGCCTTCCCATATGATTGTCGACCAACTATCGAGGTCTCAAATGCCTCATGACTCTCGTAGTGTTTAACTCTCACACTCACAAGAAAATTACGGAAGCACTAGAATAATAAAGGCAACAACAAGAACAAGAAAGAGATACAGCTAAAAGCCAACCTTCATTACTTTCCTCAAAGTATACAAAGGAATACTCTCTTAATTTATGTGTCTCACAACACTTTCCTCTTTTTTTTATGATAGCAAGGCTCAAATGAGCTATTGATAGGCATATCTAGATGACTAAGTTAGAATCCTATAGAACTCTACTAGCTAAGATCATGATCTTATCCTTATCAGATTACATCAAACTAACCAATAGATGACATCCTCATCTAATAAGACTCTATCTAATAGGATTAACCTACATCACAATAACAAGATAAAAGATCACATTATCTAGGAATGATTATCTATATCTACGAAGATCTCCTCTATCTTCAGATGATCCTTCCACATGATCTTTATCTCTTAAAGTTGATGTACATCCACTGTGATCTTATCCGCCACATCATTCAAGATCTGCTCATCTCTATCCATTGATGATGAGTCATCCAAGTAATAGCATACTGGACTGATCCAATAATTACCCATGCCAACTTCATTAGCCATGGTCCATCCACTTGCGCACACACTAAGTCCTTAGTCCATCAAGAACTTAGCTTTAGCCAAGTCTGCTCATACAAGGTTCGAAACTCTACTAAAACTCGCATCATACTTGATCTTCTTACTAAAAAACCTTGGAATTCTCACATATTCCCGTCATATGTGTGATCCAACTAACCTTCCATTCGAAATCCATCTCAAGCCTTCTTTTGGTCTCGTATCCGAATCTTGCATCTCGTTGAAAATTTCCACCAATGTACACTAATGCAAGCCAATGCTTGACATTGCCCCTTCTCGTCCTTGCCTCCTCACAAGTCTTTGTCTCGTTCTGTTGTTTTGTATGTCAAAAACTGGTCAAGACTTGCCAATGCCTACACGATCTCGCTATCTCAAACTCAGGGGTCTAACAAACCATTCCCACCAGAAGAAATCGACACCTTCGTTGAAATAATCTGTGGATACTCCTCTAGGTATGGTTTCCTCGAAGACTCCTTAACTATTGGCACATCTCCCATGTACCATATTCCCTCTCCACCGAGTGTCTCCTTGCTTTTGTTCGGATGCTCCTTCACAAGGCCCATTGCGCCCAACACAGCAAAACTGTTAAGGTAGACTTCTTCCATCGAGTCCTCCTCTCCCTTTTCTTGATCCTTCACGACTATGGAATTTACTTACTCCTCACCCTCCTTTCGTCTTGGGCAGTCTAGAGCAAAATGAGGCCCTTCACAAATGAAACAAGCAATAACTCATTTTGTTTGTTTCTTACCTTGAGAAGATTCGCCTACCTTCTTCTTGCCTTTCTCCAAACCATTCCGCATCCCAACATTCTTCTTACCCTTGTAACTAGTTCCAATCTGTGGTGGCATTTGGAGATCCACCAAGGCAGTCGTAGCTACTATCGCGCTTAAAAGGTCCTTCACATTTTACCTCTAAAGCTCCATTTGTGCCCAACCTTGCAAGCCTCTTATGAAGTTGAACAATTTGTCTTCCTCCGACATGTTTAACACGTCCAACATCAAAGATGTGAATTTTCTCACAAAGTCCCACACTAAGTCGTCTTGCTTCAACCTCTTCAAAGCTTCCTCGCGAGCCATGAAGTGTTGTTGGGGAGGAACTAATCTATTATCTCCTTCTTCATCTTCTCCTAAGTGTCAATGGGAGGTCTCCCCGAACTAATGTCGTTGGAGGTTCTTGTTCTCCACTATAACTTTGCACCTTCCACCAAATACATAGTCGTGATCGACACCTTTTCCGAGTTGGAAAGCTGTTCTGCTACAAAGTATTGCTTCATATCTCACAAGAAATTTTCAATCTCCTTGGCACTCCGTTTGCCTTCGAAAAATTGTAGCTCTTGCACCTTCACCAAAGTGCTTTCAGCATGGCTGACATCCTACATTGCAACGACACACCTTAGGATCGCGATCTCGAATCTAGAATCCTCCTATGCTTTCATCAGATCCACGATTTGAATCTGCAACTATTGGATTCACACCTCCAACATCTCGAATCAAGTGTTGTAAGAAGTCACCTTTTCCTTCCCTTGAGGAATTGGCCTAATGAATGCCTCCACTCGGTAAACATGTTCTGTCAAATTACTGCCTCTTGCCATATCAAACTTGGGCTCTAATACCATTTGTTACAAAGGTTTTCCTTTAACACTGAACTTATCCGCAAGACGCACCTACTCCTTTGCACGGCAATCTTACTTAGGTCCTTCTAAGCAAGACTCAGCCTTCCCATGTGATTGTCGACCAACTATCGAGTTCTCAGATGCCTCATGACCCTCGCAGTGTTTAAATATCACACTCGCAAGAAAATTATGAAAGCACTAGAATAGTAAAGGCAACAACAAGAATAAGAAAGAGATACAGCTAAAAACCAACCTTCATTACTTTCCTCAAAGTATAAAAATGAATACTCTCTTAATCTTTGTGTCTCACAACACTTTCCTTTTTTTTCTGAGAGCAAAGCTCAAATGAGCTATTTATAAGCATCTCTAAATGACTAAGTTAGAATCCTGACAGAACTCTACTAGCTAAGATCACGATCTTATCCTTATCAAATTACATCAAACTAACCAATAGACAACTTCCTCATCCAACTAGGACTCTATCTAATAGGATTAAATTACATCACAATAACAAGATAAAAGATTACATCATCTAGGAATGATTATCTATATCCACGAACATCTCCTCTATCTTCAGATGATCCTTCCATATAATCTTTATCTCTTAAAGTTGATGTACATCTACTCTGATCTTTTCCACCACATCATCCAAGATCTCCTCATCTTTATTCATTGATGATGAGTCATCCAAGTCAATAGCACACTGATCCGATCCAATTCTTACCCATGCTAACTCCATTAGCCATGGTCCGTTCACTTGAGCACACACTAAGTCCTTAATTCATCATGAACTTAGCCTTAGCCAAGTCAGCTCGTAAAAGTTCCAAAACTCTCTCAAAACTCGCATCATGCTTGATCTATTTACTAAGTAACGTTGGAGTTCTCGCATATTCCCGTCATGCGTGTAATCCAACTAACCTTCCATTCGAAGTCCGTCTCAAGTCTTCTTTTAGTCTGGCATTCGAATCTCGCATCTCTTCGAAGATTTCCACCAATGCACACCAATGCATGCCAACCCTTGACATTGCCCCTTCTCTGTTGGAGTTTTAAACAAATAAAAGATGAATAAGATGAGATAAGATAAAGATTAAGGAATACGTAACACTCAAGTTATTTTATTATTAAATTTGGTTGCTTTATATAGGCAAAATACAAAATACTAAAATAGATATTTCAGCCAACAAATTTGGCTTTAAAGATAAGATTTAAGATAAACTAAGGGCTATTTTGAAGGAATTTTAACAACTCTAAAATTTTGAATTGATTCTTAACATTCCCTCTTTGTTCAAAATTTCAAGGATTGAGCAATTCTCTCCTAATATAATGCACTTCTCATCACCGTCTTCAAATTGTTAATGCACATTATCATCAACTTATAGATATTAGAGCACATTTCTCCATGGTGCAATTCTCACCAACAAATCTAAAAAAGAGTTTCTTCTTGTGCCACTGCCATGTTTGTTTCTTCTTCATTTTGAAATCTACAACTTTTTTTTGTAAATGTCCAAACCTCTTGCAGTTGAAGCATTGCGGTTTTCCTTTGTGCCAACAATCCTTCTCTTCATGGCCGAGCTTCTTACAATTTGTACATTGGAGAATTTTACTTTTACCCTTTGAAGAGAAACTTTTGACCATGTATGCTCCTTCGACCTTATTACCATTTTCTCCATCTCTTATTATTCTTTTTTGGTCCACAACTTGAAGAGAGTTTAGTAACTCTGCAAATGTTATATTTGATAGATCTTTAATAACTTCAAGTGATGAAATTTTTGACTTGTACGTTTCGGGAAGTGTCACAAGAAGCTTGTCTACAACCCTTTGTGTAGGAAACTCTTCACCAAGTAACTTGATTTGATTGACAATGGACATATGCTCTCATATTCCTTGACACCTTCAGAATTTTTAATTTTTGACATCTCAAATTCTCTCTGAAATCCAAAATTTGCATCATCTTAGTTTAAGTGTTGCCCTCAAATTCTTCTTTTAGTTTCTCGCATGTTTTTTATGGAGATTCACATGTCATTATACTCGTGAAAATTCCATCCATCACGGCCAAATGGAGACAAGATAGAGCTTTCGGTTTCTTTGCTCTTTCTTCATCATTCTTCTTTATTTAGTTTAGGGTTGGATTTTGTGGAAAAAGTGTAGGCTCAAACTCATTTTCAATAACCTCCTATAAACTAGCAGCTTGCAAATAAGACTTAATTTTGATAGTCCAATAGTGGTACTTTTCTCCATTGAAAATAGGAATTGGAATAGAGAAATTGTTTGATGTCATTGCTAGAGTTGAACACTCACATTGATCTAAAGAAAAGGTTTCGGTACTTAATCCTCACAAGCCCAGAATAACTGGAGCTCTGATACCATGTTGGAGTTTTAAAAAAATAGAAGATGAATAAGATGAGATAAGATAAAGATTAAGGATTACGTAATACTCAAGTTATTTTATTATTAAACTTGGTTGCCTGATACAAATAAAATATAAAAAATTAAAATAGATATTTCAGCCAACAAATCTGGCTTATAAGATAAGATTAAAGATAAACTAAGACATATTTTAAAGGAATTTTAACAACTATAAAATTTTGAATTAATTCTCACAATTCATATCTTTGCCTCATCGCAAGTCTTTGCTTTATTCTGTTATTCCGCGTGTCGAACGCTTGTCAAGGCTCGCTAATACCCGCACGATTTCTCCATCTCGAACTTAGGGACCTATCAGTAGGCTTAATGCCTTGAACTTCTCGTCATGTAGATCTGGCTTGCACTATAAGCCATTGTGGCTTGTTCTAGTGATCAAGTAGGGTGATAAAATAAGGAAGTTACTTGGTTTGAAAAGCATGAGACACGGTATAAATGTTTAGTTGAGGCATTACTTTTACAAGTTGGAATTGCAAACTATTCCTCTAACTGCCTGTTATCACACACTAGTTTTCGGTTAACTTGCAAGGAACAACTAACATTCCTCCAGCAGATGAAGTAAACTGCTAAAGAATTATTGGTAAATAATTGTGCACTCAAACTTCAGATAGAGTTGACTTTTGAACCAGCTTGGAAAAGCATCATTCCCGCTTTGAAACACGTACCAAATTAACACAAATTGAATAGGAAATAGATTCATTGAACCGAGTTTTTTTGGTATAGGACTTCTATAACTTGGGTTCTTTTTTTTCCTTTACGATGTGCAGGTCCTTTTTTTTTAAAGAGTATTTCTATTTTTTTTTATTTTATCAAACAATACCAAGCTAATATATTCGGTTTCTCTAATTGTTTATTTTATTTATTGAAAACCTTATTAATATAAAATAGCGTTCATGTTATATTATTTTACAAAATTGAATATTATGTATATACTTGGTATGTAAAACCGATAACGAATTGATGCAGCAGACGTACATTCAGATAATTATTATGTGGACTACTTTTATTGCGAATGCTACTTTGATAATAGAAGAAAAAAGCCTTTTCATCTCCGAGCAGGCTGATCTATGATGTTTCCCAATCCTCATACGGTCAAATACTTGGACCAAGTCAAGTTGTCCATTTGGTTCAGCAGAGTTGATAATTCGTTGCCTTTTCTTTTTAGTTTAGGTATCGCGTGACTTGGAACAATTTAGAGAATCCATTCTTCCATCGCAAATTAAGCTTCAAAAACTTGGAGATATGACTTGATGTGATGGAGAAGAATTAGTTCTTTCAAATAATCAATTCACAAATTTGCCTTACATGATGGCTGATGCTCCAACCCCACCGTGACTAGGAGGCTGCTAAGAAATTTCTCGTGTCTATTCAGGAGAAGTACATTTCACTTGAAGCTGTGCCAGTACTTCACATGGGCTACACTATCAAGTCTTTATAACGCCAATTGTATATTCGTTAACGCTACAACAACGTCAATAATACAGCTTTGCAAGAATGAATTTTTTTAAAAAATAAATTTACCTATAATTTTACGGTCATAAAAGAAAATTTATCAGTTACTTAAAAAAAAAAGTAATATAATATATAATAGTCTAAAAGTGAGATAAGCTGCACAAACATATAGTATCTGCTTCCTCCCCTCCTAGTCCTAGTCATCGAAGTTTGCTGGGTCGTAGTCAACCAAAACATGCATTTTGATAAATTCAGGGACAGTGAAAGATTTGAAAAATTGGAATGGTCATGTAGTTCTTTGTTTAAAAATTTACGAACACGGTTGTTACCCATGAGATATATTAAGAGAGTTTCAATTATAAGAACATACTTTGAACTCATCCATATTCAAACTAATCTTTAGTCGTTTATATTTAAACTAATCTTTACTCAAATTGGTAAACTTTAACTCAAATTTTAAACGACTTCATGGAAAGCAAAACTGTAAATGAATCTGTAAGGAGGGGCAAAACCAAGAAGGAAAGGAACAGACTGCAGCAAAGTCAACACGAAGAAAGTCTGCTTTAAAGTTAGCTTTTTGCTTTTGTCTTGTGTATTATTATTATTTACAAACACAAAGCTTCTTCCTTTCTCTTTCCAAAGGCTCCTCAAACCAGTTCCAGAATCCATCCTATACGCTTCCACTTACTAGCAATTTTTTATCAGCCAATTATAGAAGTCGTATTTTCCTTTTCTTTTCTTTGGGTAAAAAGGAATAAAACTTCAAGTGTTGTCTTCTGCTTTCTTTTGGTTATCATTGTTTGTTTATGACATAACTTGGGCAAACTACTGATTGAAGAAGAAACAGCTCTTTACCGGCAATCCTACCTTTTTCATCTCTTAATTGGATCGTTTCGACGTAATTGACAAATACCCAATTCGTATGTTTAGCTTTTTGTTTCTCTTTCTAACTGCTTGGGGTTTTAGGGTTGCTTATTTGGGTAGGTGCGGTTTCTGTACGCTTCGTCTCTTAGTTTGTGATCACCTTTGCATTTTGATGTTGCAGATTCTAGCGTCCTAGCGGTGGATTTTCTTTGGAATTGGGATTGGAAGTGGATACTGGACGTGGATGGTGGGGATTTAGTTTGAAGGAGGTGGAGGTTGTGTACATAGTTTTCTAATATGGATAAGTTTTGCTGCTTTTTTACTTCTTACTCTGAGGTAACGATCTTAATCATCTTCAATATTACATTGATGTTTGTGATCCTATATTTTTAATTTTATTGGCTTACATGCTTGCTTCCTAAATGAGCTGTTAAAATGATTCAGAAGCATGTTGCTAATCTCAAGTTTGGTTCAATTATGCATAGTCTCTGAGGAGTTTTGCTATTTTTTAATTTTATTATCACTTTCTTATGAGAATTCTGCACAATTCTGGCCTTGATTCTTGTTAGATACATATAACATCACATATATGGTTTTTTTGGGTTGATTCTAGTATATTCGGTATCGATAATACACACTAAGGCTATATGTTGAAAAGGGATGGATGGGAAGTTTAAAATTCATGATCTTGGGTTATTTTGTTTTATTTGACTGCTTTCGAAGGTTTATGTGGCTTCTCCATAAATCTGGTTTATAGAATTTCAAGAATATACAAATTTGCATTATCGCAATTGAAGTACTAATACCAGGCTGTATGAATTGAGGTGTGTGTCTATGATACCTATTTTCTTGTTATTTAATTCTATACTTCCTTGCCCATAAAAATGTATGGATAAAGCATGGTCTGTGGTTTGGTTTATCCGTTTAGCCAGTGTATACTAATAACTACTCTTGCTTCTCTTATGTGGTACGTGGAACTATTCTACATTTTGTTTTCTGCTGTAATGCCATTCCTCTGCCTCATCTTGGTACTTTTAGAAACTTGGAATTTATTTTGCTTGCTTCTTTTGAAGCATGTCAGATTTAGATTCAATTTGGTTTCTCTCACATGTAGCTTGTGGGAGGACGTTCATCATCTAGCGCTGGTAGGGGAAAAAGCCGAGATGGTTATATCAAGTATGGTTACTGCTTAGTAAAAGGAAAAGCCAATCACCCAATGGAGGATTATTATGTTGCCAAATTCGTGCAGGAGCATGCACAAGAATTGGGACTTTTTGCTATTTATGACGGTCATTTGGGAGATGGTGTACCCATATACCTACAAAAGCATTTGTTTGACAATATCTTAAAAGAGGTGTGGATTCTTCTCGGACAGCTTAACATTTTCTTACTGTCTATTTAGGAGCTGATTGTTACAAAATCTAACATTTTACTACTGACCATTTTAGGAAGAGTTTTGGGTGGACCCCAGCAGGTCTATATTGAAAGCCTATGAAAGGACAGATCAGGCTATTCTCTCTCATAGTTCTGATTTGGGGCGGGGTGGGTCAACAGCCGTGACTGCAATTTTGATAAATGGAAGATTGTGGGTAGCTAACGTGGGAGATTCAAGAGCAGTTCTTTCAAGAGGGGGGAAAGCAAGACAAATGACGACAGATCATGAACCAAATACTGAAAGGGGTAGCATAGAGAACAAAGGAGGGTTTGTCTCAAACATGCCAGGTTGTTAGCTTATTGAGATGGATGGCTGCCAATATTATTTTTATCTGCTGCTCTAATAAAGAGCATGTATTGTGATGAAATTGGAACTTTCACGGATATTGTGAATCCTAGGTTCACTTTTCATCAGCTGTTGTTTAACAGTCTTATTTCCCCTATATCCTGATTCTTTGTTCATCTTTTATGTTGACAATGTTATCCTGTACATTTTGAATTCTTTGTTTAGAGCTAGTCAAGGTCAATGGCTAAAGTGAAGTTCTTTTCATACTGTTTGTGAGTAAAACCTGACCATTATTCCCAGAAATCAATGTGCATCACATCCGGAAGGAAAAGTTTCAGCTTCTGGAATCAAACATGTTTGCTCAACAAGTAGGCCTTGTTCCATTCAGTGGATGAAATGTGATTTAGTTTGTCTAGTCTGGTTCACATTTAGTTTCAATGGAAGTGTAAGGTGATTACCTAAATAAAATATCCAGTCTCAATTCAATGTTGGGAATTGGTGGTGAAATGGTAGTCACACTAGACTGATTGGGGATTATTTGGGTTTCATAGAATTGAGGACCATTGGTGTGTATCAACGCATGGTAGCTTACGGACTTCTCAAGTTCACGACTTTTTATTACATTGAACTGAAAGAAAAAGACTATTTATCATCTCTTGAATATAGATGGTAGCTTAAGGATTCCATATGCATGATTTAGGGTCACTTGATGTTTTAATTGCTTGATACTGCTTTGCTACATGTTTTTGGAACATGGGCATACTATTGATTAGATTTCTCTTGCAAATATTTATCCAGGAGATGTCCCCAGAGTGAATGGGCAGTTGGCTGTATCTCGTGCTTTTGGGGACAAGAGCCTCAAGTCACATTTACGGTCTGACCCCGACATTCAAGTAACAGATATAGATGAAAATACAGATATTTTGATCCTTGCAAGTGATGGCCTTTGGAAGGTTATCTGAATTTTAATTTCTTTGTCTCTTGACACAGAGTCGGCTCTAAATACTGCTCCTTTGATAGCTTGTGCTTGTATTAGGGAATGCCACATGGATTATTTACTCTTTCCTTCTGTCTTGAACGATACAGGTGATGCCGAACCAAGAGGCTGTTGATATTGCAAGAAGGATTAAAGACCCAATGAAAGCAGCTAAGCAGCTAATAGCGGAGGCATTAAGAAAAGACAGTAAAGATGACATATCTTGTGTTGTTGTTAGATTTAGGGCATAAAATCTTTTCGGCACTATTGTTCTCCTGGAGCCCCTACACATAACTGCTTTCCAATGTATGCGATCGACAATAAAAAACAATATCTATCCATACATGATTGGCATATTCCCTATCTCTCCTCTGCAATCATCAGGTTCTGCCAAAGAATTCAGAGAACCATGGCAGGGTTCTTCTGCCTTTTGTAAATTTATTCTATTCATTAGATTTCAGTGTTTGATATAGCTTGATTTCTTTGTGGGATCACGTTAGAAATCTGACATACATTGCCTTCTATTGTGCCACTGCCAATGTTTTGAGCAGAAGTTGTTTACCTGGATTCAAGATATACCCGGTTTGTAGTATATGGAAGGTCAAACCTGTATCTTGTCTCCTTAGCATTTGGTTTTAAAGCAGATCTTCCGGTAAAAGTTGCTGTTGCAAATATGCGATATATAGACTCCCTTTTGGTTTCTTGATTTGTGAGGCAAGCGGGAGTTAGAAAGAAAGGTGATTATGATTCAGTTGTAATTTCACTTTATGTTTCTAAATGGTGTTATGCATTTATGCCAAGCAAAATTATCGTCTGAAGCCAACTTTATGTGGTGAAACATGAAAGTCATTGGACGTTTGTCAGGTGGAATGAAGATGAAAAGGTCATACCATTTTCTGTTCGTCTTACCTAATTTGGGCAGTCTAAAGGAGATGTAAAGGTCAAAAGTTGGACTAGAAGAGTCTTAACAACATAATACTCTTTGACGGTTGAGTTGTTAGATAAATCAATTTATTTGCTGTTACTTCTTATTCCATCTCATTTGAGCTAAAGTTCAGTCATACATACATACCAACATGACTGGAAACAAAACTTTGGATTCTTCCATCAAAATATTTGATTCGGGACTCCAATAATTACCAGCTTATTAAATGATCTTTCGTTAAGTTAAATATATTTAAGACCTGTATAGAATAATTATACAAAAGAGAAGTCATTTCGCTAAGACATGATTTGTGGAGAGTTCCAATAGTTCTCAGCCGTGTAGAAATGTTATTTTATATGAATTTAATAATAACCCACTAACTCAGCACGTATATATATAGAATTGAAATTTTATTTATTTAATTAATCCTGTTTTAGTTATATATAATTTTTAATGAAATATAATCCAGAAGAAAATAATTTTTTGTTATTTTAAATCTCAAAATTCATGTTTGATTACAACAATAAAGCCTCTAACAACTAACAAGCAGGCCGAATGTACTGTGCAAAGTACAAAACAAGTCTACTACTATAGTTTAGTAAAGACAAACCCAGGCCCAAATTATCAAAGACAGACACGATCACACGATTAGGTAAGCTAGGGTTTGTTTAGTTTCCTGGTTCTCCCTTTATATATACATGTATCAAAGAAGCAGAAATGACTCGGAACTCTTTCGTCTTTTTAGCATTCTGGTTAGATCTTCGTTTGCGTCGGCTACTGGTGTAAATTATTAAATTGGGGATTGTTGTGTGGGTGTTTTGTGTTCTTTTGGATCAAACTAATAGCTGTTTTTGAAATGGCGATTGTTGCCTCTCCTTTCGGCTGCAAGGTGTGAGATCTTAATGATCGATTTCTTGACGGCTTTGTTCTGGAGGCACATATCATTTGATTTTCCAACTCTTGGGGTTTCTCAGATTATTTGCTCCTAATTTTGTATCTTCTGACCCCCTGTGTTGGATACATTTCATCTTTGATTACAATGTCATTAATATAATCATATCAACCTTTTCTCTACTTAAAATTGTAGGTAATCAATTGACGAAAAATATAGAAAGTGGAGTATTGATGCGATTCGTCCTCAATGAGTAAATGGTAGTAGGAGATTAAAATGAAAGACGGGGAAGTTGTATCGTTTTCTGATTCTTTCACCTGAGACAGGATGTTTGCTGGAAACACCCCCGTGACTGCATGTTTTCTGTTGTATACAGTTTCAGATTAGGTCTTGCAGCCAACACAGTCATTAGTTAATGGATTTCTATTACAAATTACATTTACTTTAAGGGGGAGCAAAAATGGCCAACGAGCTGCCTATGCGTTTATAAAAGATAAACCATCCATAAAACAAACTAGCCATGCACTGACGCAAAAATCTGCCCAACAAGTACATGACTACAATCAATAGTGAATTTGCAAATTGGATAAACATTAAAGAGAAATGGCATATTACAAGATCGAATGCAACACCAATCAGTACATGAAATTTCGCATGGGCAAGTCTAAAGCCAATTGAATCTATATATTCTAAAGGCGACAGCAATGGTTCAAAAGTAGCAAAATCCAACTAGGTTTAGATAGAAATCACAAACTGTCCGCAACCATCTATTGATCATATATGGACACAAGCCATGCAGCCAATGGTCCACCACTCCACACACATCTACTAAAAGGGTAATGCATCATAATTTTCCCTTCCTCTTACTGAAAGCAGTCTCAGAAAACCACTCCCTTCTACCCCAGCTAATTCTGGAAAATAAATTGGCACTATTGGTTAGTGCATAACTAGATAAGATCTGCATGTACGAGCAGCATCTGCAATAAGTAAAATTTTGCAAAGCTAGGCCAAACAAATAACATCACCTTCAAAGTTTTCAAAACCAATTTCGGAAGTGAAGACCATCAGTGCAACTGCATTTCGTAAAACTATTTTTTTAAATTACTATCTCGTAAAACATTTCTCTTTTCTGTGTGCATATCTAAGATGCACTTGGATCGATCTTTTCCCTAAAATGAAGGGTTTGGTTAATTTCGCTGTTACTGTATAACAGATCTTTCAACTATGCACCTTAACCACTATGACAAACGAGAAACATTTTAACCAAAGTAATAACAAGCTGATTGAAACAAAAGCACCATCAAGTGTGCTTCTTAAACCTCAAAAGACTGGACTACCTAATCATCAGTATTGCAACTGTTACTGATAAAAAGAAGACTGTGATCAGTCTCAATAAGGTGGCCAAGGAGTTGCAATATATACTCCTAATCCGTCATTGCATTCTGTATTGTACAATGCATAAAATGAAATATATGATATCAAAATCATTAATTTATCATTCATATGATTCAATGACATTACAACTGTAAACATGATCCCTCTGTAGCTATAATCTTTTGCTTTTACCTACAACATCACCAATCAGAGCAGCTAAAGCAGATATCCAATTGTAGCTACATGCATACAAATGAATACGACAAAACCACTAACTTAATACCTCGGCTTGAAGTTCATCAGTTTTAGGTTGCTCACCTGCAAATTTGTAATTATCAAAAATGTATGAATGATTATGGTGACTGATTGATAAAGAAAGAATTAATCTTAATTCATCATACGGGCTAGAGTCATTCCATTGTATCATATAAATTGATCAAGGTCCAAATGCCTGACAAATTCTTAGCTTCCATAGAACAATATGATGGAACTCACATTGTTAGCCCCACAATAAAATTTATGAATTAGAGGAAGCAATACGCAAACATCACTGAAAAAAGGAATTCCCGCTGCAAAGATTTCATTTCATCATAAAGTAAACCCTAACCAAATCCAACAGAAATCTGTCTGACCCGAAATTCAGATTTTAAAGTAGACCATCAACTTCAGTTTTTTTTTCTTTGACTAGCGCCTCTTGCAAACTTCCTTCAGAAAAAAGAAAATTAAAAATGCTCCATGCCTCATGGATCCAGAAAAGAAAGAAAGGCTCTTCGTTGGATGAAAACAAGCTATGGATCATAAGCCTAAAAGTAACCCCTAATATTTTGAATTTCTCTAAAGAAATTTTTAAGGATCAAGGAGCTCACTGCTCTGGGGAGAGAGGGTAAAAGTAAAGTTACCTCCTTCCTCTGGCAGATCAGATGTCCACAATGTTAGGTTATCCCTCAGAAGTTGCATGATAAGGGTGCTGTCTTTGTAGGATTCTTCATTGAGGCTATCAAGTTCTGCTATGGCTTCATCAAATGCTTGCTTAGCCAAATGGCAGGCCCTGCACAACATAGATAATGTAAAGACAACAGCACAAAATTCACATCCACGAGAAGAGAAGCAGTATGCAAGTTACCAACGAGCTGTATGCATAAAGAAAATAGCATAGTTACCAACTTTTTTCCATTATTATTAATACCATTTTTCTGAAGTATAGAATTTAAAATCTTTTAGCAAAGGCATTTTGACCTTTCTGGGGAATTCAATATTTCATAGTAAAAGACAGAGAAATTTAGGGCCAGGCCGAGTCTGATTGGATGAGTCGGTGGCAAATCTGAGGCAGCAGTAGAAGTGGCAGCCTGCAGTGCAAATAAAAACATGTGGCAGCCTTCATTAAGTGAACAATTCTCTTAAACTTTCATATTTAATGTTCGGAAACAAAATGGGAGAAACGCAAGGAAATAAATTGAGCAAAAATGTGAAGAGCAAATAAATCTCAAACTCAGTGGAAGGTCACCAAACACCTCATAAGCTTTCAGGGACTGGTCTGCAGCTTCTTTTCGATCATCACCACTTTTAATCTCAGCTAGATAACGGTAATAGTCTCCTTTCCTACCCCAAAGAGATTTAAAAGTTTCACACTGAAAATATAATAAAAGGGTGTTTGAAATTTTCAAAACAAAGTAGCACAAACACAAATATGAAATTATCTCAGTAAACATAATTGATTAACTGAAACTCTGGAGGGAATAAACGTCCTGAACCAATTTAAAAAACGGTCATAAAGTGGTTGACAGATATAAATCCCATTACACAATAATGTTGTGAAGTCTTAATTGGGTCTTTAGCTGCATCACTTAACAGAAAACACCAGCCTATCAACTCAAATTACACGAGAAATAGCAAAAATCTAAAAGTTCCACCACCTTTGAAAGTGTTGTCCATTTTTCGATGTGTAGCAGAACTATTGCTCCAAGTGAGAACAGCTCAACAACTAAAAGGAAAGGGAATTATATAATGGTCAATGAATCTCACATCTTATAGTAAAAGACACTTGATTCCCCAGACCCGGAGGATGGGAGAAGATGCTCATCAATGATTGACAATATGTCGCTGCATATCCTTGAAAGCTCATCTTCGACCCTTTGTCTGTATTCCTTTATCCTCTTTACATTTTGTTCATGCCCCTTAGCCTCCTCCTTCTGTTCAATGGAAGACAAGATTCTCCATGAGGCTCTTCTCGCACCAATAACATTCTTGTAACCCACTGAGAGCAAATTTCTCTCCTCAATTGTCAATTCCACATCTAATTTGGCAACTTTCTTCGTTGTCTCAACCATCTCTGCAACAAGCAGGTTGAACATTTTGGAGTCGAGGATAAATAAAACCCAAATAGACATGTGAAGCAAATAGACGCTTTCACCAATATGGTACCCAGGCTCGTGTTTATGAACAAGAGAGACCGAGAAGTGATGTGATACAGTGAAAGAATAGTATAAAGCAGACAGTCCCCATTTATGACATGCCTATCAGACATGAACCGATCACCGTACTTCAGCCGAAGAAGCTAAAAATGCATCAAAATACAACACTAATCCTAGAGAAAGAGGACCTAAATCGAAGGGAATAATTGAAACACAAAACGATAAGTTAATGCCTAGAAATAGGAACATACAATACATCAACCAATCGAAACTCAGAAATCCAACAAGAGAAACGAAGCAAAACGCCCGTCTGTACATAATCTAAACACACAAATCAAACATACCCATAACCACCCCCTTTTATCAAACATACAAGGAGAAAAGACCAAAAGCTTAGATTTTGCAATATAAATTGCTCGAAGAAGAAGTACCATCGTATCTCTCAGCCTGCTCTGCGAGCCTAGCGAAGTAAACCAGTTGCTCTCTCTCTTTCTCCATTGCTTTTCTCTCTCTCTCTCACTCTCCCTCTTGTTCGACTATGCGTGTGTACGTGAGAAATGAAATTGCGGTTTTTGGTGGCTGGACTGGACAACTGCTGATGATAGAGAGCGGTTGGTCCAGTCGATATAGAGCAGTTGTCCGGTCAGGAGACATATGATGCGGTTTTAACAATGTTGGCGCAGTACTATCGACGGTCAAAATTGGGGTTGAAAACTCTGAAGGTCCATTTGTGAATCAGAAGCGCTGGATGGGAATTTAGTGGGGTCACATAGGAAGGTGTGACGTTGACTGGAAACCAATGGCGGATGTCTGATGGGTTAGGTTAATGATTCAAGTCACCGATCATAACGATGGGACCAGAACCAGACCTCCCTAAACTAAGTGGAAATTTGTCGGATTTTGTCTTTGTTCTATGTGCCTCTAAGACTTGGCATCTGATTATGTAAGAAAGCTTCCAAATTTTCAAGCTAAAAAACAATTAAAAAATGATAAAACCGATAAAATTAAGAGAGTTATTAAATTAAAAAACAGTTCGCACGCAGTTTGCAACTATAACTTCTTTACAGTTGCAGCTAATAATTCTCATCATTTTCATATTGATTCTTGCTTGTTAAGCAGAAAAAACGACTCAGATTATGAACATAATAAAAGATGTGTCCTTGAAAAATGGTCCTCAATCTCCCATTCTGTACTTCATGGCGGTCACAAATTAGAATCACTTCTGTACCTGTGGGATTTGTATCGTAAAGGGAAAAATCATACATCTCTCTACAACTATATCCAATGGGTACAGTCGCAAAATCAAATTCCAGACTCAAGAGTAGATATTTCAAAAGCTCGGGTAAATGAGATCTGGATCATAAAATGGACAGGCTGCTATATGTAAATCACAACCTTTGCAAATTGCTACACTGACTTGGTATAACAAACTAGATGAGGCTGTCTACATCAGTTCAGCCTACTGTAATCTGTTCAGAAACTGAAATCTAATTTATTGTTTCTGGAATCGTAAACAAATTGTATTCTAAACATATGCACAAAATGATAAATGGGCCACTACATGGTCAACATTATTAATGCCAAGAACATTCTTAGGAAAAAGCTACCGGCTGAAGACAAACTTGTAGCGCAACCTTTCGTAGGAAATATCCGATATCTATCTCCAAAATTGAGGCCATCATTATTCACTTACTGGTGGACCCCTACTGGAGCTCGAATCTCCTATGGACACAGTAACTAGGGACTTGGAAGCCCATGCCCTCGCATTAATAGCTCCTTCCTGCAAATTCCGTTTTCCACATGGTTCCTTAAAAGAAATACATAGTTGAATCACCTGATTCAATAAGGCTCCTGCATGATCCAAGAGGCTCCCTAATCTGATGATCCGAATGCGTCTTCTCCAAAGAACCCGGGCCAATACATGAAGTGCTGGCAAAAACAAGTAAAGCGATCTCAAAATCACAAAAGCAGTAGCCAGTGCCAGACATGTCTCCTGTGCAAACCATTTATCAGGAGATCTTGCCCATGGGAATGGACAATTTTCCTGCTCAATCTGGTCATGATTTTCATAGTTTGGTGGACGTGCAATTTTGTCAAGCACTCCTTTGTCCAGAGACGCAGTCTGAATGCCTACAATCAACCATCCTCGTAAGGTCCCATGGCAAAAATAAATCCTCAACCATGACAAGCATATAGATGTACATCAAATTCAAGGATGACGTAAACAGACATGGTCAAGGGTTGATGCATGCATAATTCAAGACCAAAAAGAATAGCAAAATTAGCATTTACCCTTCAAAAGATTATCGGAAATAACTATATGCTACAACAATAAATTAAATCTTACTGAAAAAATGCTTGAATAGAACATCTGCATTAATTTAACAGATAAACAATGAGAAAAATTTTGTAACTAAGACTATTCTCCTACAAAAAATGACCGCAACATTTTCATTACTGCAGATAGGTAGATAATATTGCCCGGTTGCAGCTCAAAATAATTTGAGTAGAAGGTGAGGAGAAAAAGTCCCACCTGTGACGTCAGTGTAGAACAAAACAAGGGAACCAAGACCACGGGACCCATGATAGCGAACACGCATTGTAGAATTCAGTAGGAAGAGCCTAGGGAATCCATGAACTTTATAATTGTGCAGCGTCCTGCAGAAATCCAATCATTGTTATTCGCTAAAGACCATAAACATGCTATGAACGTATTAAAAGTTCACATAGATCTTAAGTCCTGACATTGGTCTAACAGATGATTCTTCGATTGCAAGATGATGAATTGATGGATACAAGGAAGACAGGAGGGAGAAGATTGGTCTAAAGTTCCTGGAGAAAGGGCACCACGAGGCATAGAAAAGCACAGCTACAAATTTATGATTATTCTTGTGAAGCACATCCAATGCCTTCAGCAATGAGCCCTCATCTCCCTTCAAAAGGCAATACAAATCCAATCAGTAAGGATACCAACAGCAACAAATACATTTAAACACCAATCGAAGTTAGCAAATATCCATCGAATTCAGTATAGACAATTAAGAACCTAATAATAAATGATCAGAAGTCTGTATAGATGTGCCACAAAATTTGCACAATTCATTCACAAGATAAAATCTTTGGTGTGTAAGACCTAGTATTGTCAAAGACGCAATAAGTGCCAAGTAAACCAAGCCTAAAATGCATTAAGTCGACACATTTACGCCCACGAACGGAGACCCAGAAGCAAAATAGTAAACAGGTTTACTCGGAATCTTCTCTACACTAAAGGTATTACCAATTCTAAGTTTCAATAATCTTGATAAAACGAAAGCAAAAGAAACCGCAGAGATTATGAGGCGAAGATCGAGAACTTCACTCAAAAACAAAAAAAAAAGAAGAAAGAAACAGAAAGAGCAAGAAAAAGATATCACTGACCTCCGTGACACCAGTGACATGGAGATAACCACCGTCATCGTTTTGATCTCGAATCCCAAAGATCGAATCCGAGAGGGACTGCAACCTACACATCCAAACCCTAGCGGATTGAGCCGGGGACGCGCCGGAGGAGGAGGAGTACGGCAGCCATCCACAAATCAAAATCAAAAGCAAAAGCAAACCCATGCCGATCCGGCCCCCCATCTTCCGCACAAAAAACAAAAGTCCAAAAACAAATAAACGGAAGACAAAAGTAGATCCGGTTTTTACAATAAACAAATTCAGGTGGGTATAGAAGGAGGGACAAACTAAAGCTGGGGGACTGTCATTCGTTACCGTGGGGGTTTGGTTCGTGACCCGAATAAACTCTTATTTTTCGAAGCCGAACCTCCCAGGTTATAGCTAAACGATTGGATAAAAGGGTCAGATGTTGAAGATTAGTTTAGGGCTTGGGAGGGCATTAAGCAAAGACGAATTGAAAATTTTATGGATTTATAAATAAACAGATCACTCCTACTCCTAGTCCTACCAAACTGAAATTCTCTTCTTGTCTTCTCTCTTCTTCACCTTCCCCAGTCCCCACCGCCGCAGGCACCGGTCTGGTCGGGGGCTACTCTTTTTGTATGGTTCGAGGGAAGTGACCCACTCTTGTGTGGTGT
Source organism: Erythroxylum pedicellare (assembly GCA_027563575.1). NCBI lineage: Eukaryota > Viridiplantae > Streptophyta > Magnoliopsida > Malpighiales > Erythroxylaceae > Erythroxylum > Erythroxylum pedicellare. Next base: position 18,853 of record JAOQMP010000130.1, on the reverse strand, counting down.
TTACAATTCCTTAGCCAATCTTATTCTATTAAGTTAACCAATGTTAAACTTAACATAGGCATGCATGCCTTTTATAGATTAGGCTGGCAGCCTTTAGCATCCCTCTTGCTCTTAACTTGTGACTTTTTTTCTTGTTCTAATTTCTTTAGATCTTACTGGCAAGCAATGTGAAGCCTTAGTACCTGCTGTTACCTGATATTATAAAGTTTATTATGAATATTACAAACAAACTAGAATTTATTTGGCGTCAAATCAAACGAAGTAAAAGATATTTTAACAGCAGCCTAGCTACTTTGTTAGGCGTCAGATCCTCTGGTTCACTTTTTGTGGACCAACTCTGGTCCACAAAATCTGGACCATCTATTTACGTGGGACCCACATAAATGGATGGTCCA
>JAOQMP010000130.1:7715-18358 GCA_027563575.1 Erythroxylum pedicellare | reverse complement strand
ATATTACAAACAAACTAGAATTTATTTGGCGTCAAATCAAACGAAGTAAAAGATACTTTAACAGCAGCCTAGCTACTTTGTTACCCTACAATGGTCTCCTCCAACTCCTTAGGACAGCGACAAGCACATGAGCAAAATTTCAGGGAGACAGTTTAGTAGGCAATCATTTGCAACTCTATAGTATGAATAATATTACAGATAAAAGTAATACTAGAGAAATAAGCAGAGCTGCACTGCACAGCATCGCCATACATATATATAATTACTTGTAGGAATGATGACAAGCAGACATAGCAGTCAACCTCGGTAGATGCTTCGTTTTTTTTTATTATATTAGTTACCCTAATTTAACCGGATTAATCTTATGCTCCTAAGATCTCACCTCAATGATCTTAAGGGAGATAAATTCTGAAATTTTAAGATTCCTCAGGTTCTTACGTAGCCTGTATTTTTATGCCCACAAGAAATTTTTACATACTTGATTGTTCAATTGATGATTGATCACTAATTCTGCTTAGTATCAAGTTTTTATCAATCCCCAGGTTCACTAATACCTCCAATTCCCACATTACCGCTGAAAATAAGATATTTGTAATTTATCCAATCAAGGAGCCGTATCTAAGGGACTGGCTAAAGGATCATTAGCAGGAATAATTTTCATTTCTGGGAGCCTTAGGGGGAGGGGGGCGGGGAAGGGGGTTGAAACTATTTAAATGACTCCTATCTGTCAGATGTTTCGTCTTACGAGGAAACGCCATGTTAATGATTCCTATTCTTCCACCACCTAAGCATTTAGCCTCCCTGATATTTGTTATCACAAAATTTACTCGAGGACAGGGCTACTTCCATGTAGCAGCAATTGTAGGGTGGTCCATAGTATTGGTAGAGGATATACAACAAAAGAAGCCTAAGGCCTCAAAACCGCCACAGATAAAACATCATTATGTAGAAATTGTCAAATATCCTAAATAGGCATATCCCACACATGCCAATGCTGCAAAGATGAAGAGCCTAATTTCGTTAGATAATCAACACATTGATTCCTTTCTCTCAGGATATGGGTAATAGAACAATCCCAATCCTTCTTTAGATAAAACGTAGTATCCTCAACAATTGTCAAATAAGGATGGGCATTCTTGGGTAACTAGTTTGATGGCTTCCAACGAGTCTTATTCCAGCAAAACCTTTCTGAATCCACGCTCCCTAGTAGTTGTAAATGATCTTATGCCAAGAAGTCTACCACATAAATCTAGATAACATTACCTCCCCTCCCCCTCTCCCCATCTCCAGGTACAGTATTAGCATGTAATGTATGTTACACTTTCATTGAGTTTATCCGGGTTTGCTTATTGAGTACGAAAACCAGAGAAGAAGCCTAAACCTAAAATATTTATGTTCTTATACTATCTGCTGTTAGATAAGAGGCGACATTGATTAGGATGTGTGCCGCCTGAACTATAGTTCTTCTATTTACTCGTATTTTTTATTGGTTATTTACTCTCCCTGAAGACGAACAATTTAAGCCTTTTCAACTACGTCACATGCAAAGCCTTCCAATCCAACAGAGGCACCCAAGAAATATCTGGGCATACACGAAGAAGCAAAGCAAAGCAATAGTCATAGAATAAATAATCACTGGCTAGTCATAGAATAAATAATCACTGGCTAAATATTTGAATTGAGAAAGAGAACATCTAGAATGAAGGGTTTTGCGTTCGAGACAAATGCCTAATAGAACCTAAACTAATTGGTTATATGATTGAACACCTGATACTTTTCTACTGATTAAATGATATGCCCTTAACAAGATAAATGAACCCCAAAAAAATCAGCAATCTAACTTGTGAACCATTGTATCATCTGGCAAGAGACAACAGAGTCCAACCAGAAATTTAAAATTAGCCTCTTGCCTCTGGTCACGTTGGCCACAATGCTGTGCAGCCATCAACCCTGGGTACACAAATTGTCACAAAAACAAAGTGTCAGCGACTTTAAACAAAACCATTTTTAGGAGCACGATAGGAGTACTAAAATTCAAACAACCACAATTCTTAAACCAACTACTTCTCAATAACATGGCCCACTTCTTTAGTAATATCCAAGAAGGACAAACATGACTGCTGAGTTAGTCTGACATAAACACAATATTGATAGGTCTTATCAATTGCTCTAGGAGCTGGATGTTTACATTATATGTTGAGCTTCATTAGAACATGAAAAAGATAGCTCAAGCAACCTTCAAAAAGTAACCAACAAGTCAACAACCACTGTGGCCTAGTGGTGGTATAGGGAGACACATTGCTTCTTCCTCCATCAGAATTCAAATCAGGAAGGTAGCATTTGGTGGTTGGGATTAAACTAAGCAATTTTGGTACTCGTTCCATGATCAACTAATAGAAGACACAGTAAAGATACCAAATGAATAGTGAATTGTAACAATCTAAAAACCTTGGGACCTTTAAGGAAAAAAGTATTGTCCAATAGAAATACCTGAATATAGCTCAACTTGACTTGGGGCACAATGGTACTCCTAAATGAAGGTTGGATTTTCTTGGTCAACCATTCCGTAAAGGATCTAGCACCCACAGAACTTAGGCTTGCAAACTCTACAAATGAAATTCAACGAGGCTGTTTGTATTTCAGCTCCAAAAGCTTCATGATAAAACTCATTCTTGCAATTTGCACAGATAGTAGCAACAGAGTTTCTGCCTGTAACCTTAGGCAACAAATGCAAAGCTCCCTTCTCATGCCAGAGAGATGAGTTAAAACCATCAGAAATTCCTGAAGCACAAGAAAAGAAACTGGATTCATCTGAATGAGTGGTCATCTTAGAAGTTGATGGATAATATTCCAAATTTGTCATGCTGCTCAATCTCCCTTGACAGCCATCAAACTTTTGACCAATTTCACTTCCACCCTGTCCATTGCAACAAGAAAAAAAATATACAAGTTATGATAACTTTATAAATCACCAAAAACACAAAGGTTCTGAAGAAGTACCAAATATTTCTACAGAATCCGAAGCAACGATTTACTTCTACTCTAAACTAAAACTGCCACAACTCTCCAACATTGTAAACTTTAATATGCCCACTATAACTTTCATTGTAGAATAAATGGATAAGCCTCTTAAAACAAATCCTTGTTTTCAAGCATAAAAAGAAAACTTAAACAGAGGACAAATCAAGGACAAAGCTGCAAGGGCTAAATGTAAGGGAATATTAACATTCTATTCACAATGCCCAAGAATAACCCAGTGCCATAAAGAAATGACTGACCAAGTATTTCCTAAAGTTGAAACAATTTGCAATACTGTAACAATAAATGTCACGATAGAGGCATGATCAATTAACATGCAGTATTTGAAGTATGAGCATGGCTAATACCTTATCAGACACCAAACTATATGCAGGAAAATTGTCTGCAGATTGCATATCATTGATTCGCCACATAAAATCAGTGGTAACATTTTCTTTAGGTTGTTTGTGGCTATCAAAATCAATCACCAAATCATTTTTCCTAGAACTCTTGAAGCTGTCAATGCCAGGCATAACTTCAAGTGTGCCTGCAAAAAGCCTGTTCATATTATTCTCAATGCCCTGTGACGTATTATTGCCAGAGAGACAAAGTATACTCTCTACTGATTCCCTTTTGTGCTTCAGCTCATGTGCAGTGCCACTGCATAGATCAATATTGTCTTCATCAGCAAAAGTATGCTGCTCATGATTACTCTGACTCTGAGAACATGTTTCCTCCACATAACTTACCATTAAATCTCTCTCCTTTTTACCGTATGACACAAAATGTTTCTCATCATTACTGAAGCTTCTCTTTTCCTTATGTTTGTGCTCCTTCACTGTGACGGAGAACTCCTCACTCACATTATTTTCATTTTCACGTGCTTGCCTGTCACAAAATAGCCTTATCACGTTGCCATCAGAATTTGTATTCTCCACAGGCCTCTCCTGTGGACTATTGAAGACCCCAAGTAAAGAACTGTCAAACCCTTTTTCCAAATCAATTTTATTAGCATTGCCAGCAACCAAACCAACATCTATGCTATCACTATCCTTAGAGGATGACACTACATTATGATTGTGCACCTCCATTGTAATATTAGAGAGCTTGACCTCATTATTTTTTAGAAAAAAAGTTTGCTCAACACCAGATAAAGTAAGCTGAATGCCTTCATATTCCTTTTTTTGATGTGGTTTGATTAGTGTGTGTTTGGCAGTTGCAACGGTATTATTTCCAATATCATGCATTTGCTCTTCTGCATTTGGAACAACAAGGCAGCTTCTATGACTTATATTCTCAATCTGTAAAGAGTTACTGCTGCCAGCAACAGCTCTCTGCTCATTATCTCCACACTCAACCACTTTATCAAATTCAAATTCATCTATCGGAATGGCAGACAAATCATTCAATTTAGGGTTTAAAGCATGTTCTTGTTCATCCAAATATGTTAATGAAGCATCGTTAGAACTCATTTCCAGCATAGGTTCCCCTGTGGTGGAAATGAGAATCTGATTTTCACTACCTAGAGATCTGTAATCTATGTGTTTACCAAATGGAACCGTTGAAGAAGCTGTGGAACTATTGTTCTCCTGAATCTTAGTTGCAACATTCTCCTGCATAATGCAACTATTACCAAAATCAGATATTGGCTTATCTTTGCCAATCAAATTCTGGTCAACAACTTCCATGTAATTCAGTTTGGCAGATTGAACTCTATCCTCAATGTCCTCAACTCTATTCAAATCGTCCTTAACAATTAAAGCCTGGTCCCTATTAGCAGAAACACAGCTGTGAATATGTGCAATGGTGTACTCCGCATCAAAATTATTGATCCCATTCATTGGAGACCTTAAAGCATCAGCTTCATCATAAGATTTATGAATGCAACTATTCTGAATAGTTGATGAAGTTAATTCTCCAAATGAACAAAAGTTTGTTCTCTCAGCAGTTTCAATCATCTTCTCCACTTTTTTACTATTACTGAAACTAACAAAATCATGTGAACCAACATCAATTGCAACAGAAGTACTCACTTCACAAAATGGAACAATAGTTCTTTCATCCTGAGTTGTATTATCAGAAGTTCTTGCAACAGCATCCTGCTCAATTGTACTTGATTCTTTAATGTTTGTAGCAATGGAAGGAACTCCAGTAAATGCATGTCTAGAGCCCTTCACACCACCAGATTTTTCAACTCTTTTGACATAGTCTTTTATGTGGTTTCCAAGGTGCCCATTATACCGGTGCTTTTCTTCAAAAATTTTACTGCAGAATTGGCATTGATACTTTCCATTTTTAAGTATCACCTCTTCATTTATGGATGTTCCACATCTAAGCCTCTTTGGGGCCCTCTGATGAAATGACAATAGATGTTCCAACAAGTCATCCTGCTCATCGAAAGACATAGGGCATTTGTGGCATTTATATCTTTTACCTGTTTGCATGCAGTCACCACTCCCCACCTTAAGTTGTGTTGGTTGATTTTCATGTTCAGTAGACGTGGAAGCTATGGGCAACACCAAACAGGAAGTTACATCACCCCCATTATTGTCATTTTTGAGAACATCTCTGACCTGCACGACTCTTTGTTAACAGAATCTATACCAAGAAGTTGAAAACTGCAAGTCATGTTAAAACACCAACTTACTCTCCCAGAAGTTATTTTGTCAGTAAGCTGCATATTGCTGTCAAAATGGCCATTGTCCAACTCATTTGCATAATGGAGACCATGGAATGATAGCAAGTATGATGAGACTTCCTTGCATGACACAAACTGCCGCCCATTAGGGCTGGATAGTTTCAAATTAGGATTTAGAGGTAAGTGTTATGCAAACAATAAGCAACATAACAAATCAATAAAGAAGAAATCACCAAATTGAAGGAACGACGTCAATCCAGCAATATGTAAATAAATATATCATTTTATTTCAAAACTTTTCATATTTAGTGGGATCCAGAGGACATTACAAGACAAATCCTTTACAGCTTACCCCAGGTGAGTTGAAGGGGAGTTGCCACTCCCACAGGGACTAGGACTATCTAGAAACTGCATAAGGATGGGGAACTATAGCACCAACAGTAAAAGGACATCCAAAAGGAATAGCAAAACACCCCACATAAGACGTACACCAGATATATAAAATAATTACTGAAATTGTCATGAACAGCCCAAGTCAATCAACTTCAACAAAATAACTTCAATCCTATCAGTCTATAAAAGTTGCCTCCCGATCAAACCACTGAACAAGTAGGGGCATGTCAAATTGTCAATGAGACCAGGTCAACTCACAAGACACTTATTCATCAACTGTAAGAAGACTTACATAACCTTACCAACGGAGAGATTGTTGTTAAAATAACCTATGAAGTTTAAGTGAAATTATAAAAGATAAATGAGTGAATATCTACCATGCCTTCAAACAATGCGACATCCAAAGGCACATAAAATATATACATGTGTGCGTGCGTGTGTGTGTGTGTAAAAATAATATGCTTACAATGTATATTACCAGAACAATAAAGCAACCAACATGATAATTTCTGGTTAAAATTGTCGCAGGACAAGGAAACAGAAAGAACAAAAGAATAGTCAAAAGGAAGAAATATGAATTCACAGCAACAGAAATGAGGGTAGTTGACTAGCAGAAGAATAATGATTTATATTGGACATAATATGCATCTGAGCCACACAACACAAAGCACAATCGGAAGCTAACATGCATCGAGCCACACAACACAAAGCACAATCCGAAGCTCCTAAGTCCTATCTTAATATGTCCAATATCAATCACTATTCTTCGCTAGTCAACTACCCTCATACAACACAAGCCACAATCAGAAGTTCAAAGTCTTCCCGAAACTTAATCATGCTAGAAACAGCATTATCATATATCTCATGACTCAAATCCAGAATTTTTCAGCAACCATTAGGTTCCGAGAATACTTTCCCACCTGTGACTACCTAGAAACATAGATTTCAAGCCCCACTTTTCGTCATTTTCTCCACACAATTAAAAAGAAGATGAACCACAGTAAATCGTTATATTTCGTATAGTGATAGCAATGAAAACAAACCAGGAAAGCCCAAAATCAGTTAAAAACCTGATGTATCTTCTACAACCCAACCGGACCTGACCGGCCTTCCTCTTGAGACAAAGCATGAGCTTCCATCCAATAGGCAATGCATCTCCAAACAAATCAGCATCCACAACTTTCCTCTTATTTCTCCTACTGCCCCACTCTCCGGGCAAACCCTGCAAAAACCCTAAAACCTCCGCCTCCGTCGACAGCCCCGTCGTTCTCCTCCTCAGCTCGTCTCCATACAGTTCCTCCACTCCCCTCAGAGCCGTCAGGTCCACCACCACTCCATTCTTGTTCACCATCATCATCTGTTCTCTATCTTTGTTCTCCATCACCTCTCCTTCATTCTCATTCACATCAATATCCTGACTGTCACTGTCCCAATTCTCAGTCTCTATAACCACTTGATTAGTTTTGTTGTCATTATTATTATCGACATTATTCTCATTCTTCCGCGGCCGACCTCGCTTCCGTTTCTTGGAAACAGCATCAATAATGCCGGTAGGTATCGGAATCGCATCGCTAACTTCGGTTCCGTCAAAACTAACCGGAACATCTTGCAATTCTTGATCCTTCACCGACGAGAAACCAAGATAATCTTGAATCGGAACCGGAACAAGATCACTATCGTCTACATTCTCGTTCTCCTTAGAATTGTCACCGAATAGAGACTTGAGAAGAGAAACGATTTGCATGTCCTCTTCGTACAGAGACTGTTCTATACTTTGGCGGGGAATGGGAGATGTGAAGTTATGATTGGAAGAAGAAGGAGCAAATTGCGAACTAGAAGAGCGAGGAGCGAGTCGGAGACGAGAGAATGTTTGCTTTCGGCTTCCCGCTGATTCATTGAAGACGGAGCGATCGATTTTAGGGGTAGACACATCGGAGTCGTTGAGAAGAGAGGAGGCGACAGAGGAGGAAGAGGAGGAGCAGAGAGAGAGTGAGAGAAGCTCCGACTGGGAAAGAAGGCGGAGATCGACAACGGGTATAGATTCTGCCCGGAGACGGTTCGTCTCTTGATCCAGCGAGGTGGTTTCCACGGTGACAGCGGCCATCACAAAGATGCGAACACCAGATCCCAGAGATAAGAGAGCGGCGTAAAATGGTATTAAAGAAGTGGATCTAGAAGAATTGGGGCTTCTCTGTGAGTCTCGACGTACCTGATCACTGGATCTAATGAAATGGGTAGGACCATTTAATTGGGTTGATCCAATACACTTAGGGGACTGGCAAAACCCGATCAGATCTTGATTCCCTGGTTTATTGATTCACTCGGCCTCGACTAATGAGTAATGACCCTATCACTAGGGTCGCAGGTTAACCCGACCAAAACTAGTCAAGTCATACATATAATCTTATGCACCTACACGAGGGTCTAGTTTTATAATCAACGCATCAAACATTCCACGATAAGTTTTTTCGCAAAAGAAACCCAACTAACTAACGCAGTGATCTGCCATAGAAAGTACCATGTTGATCCTGATGCATAGAAGGTAGGATCAGAGACAGTGACTTCTGTAGGGTCCGAAGGCCCGTAGAGGAGAGAGTTGTTAAGGAAGTTAAACTATTTGCACATTGTTCCCTTCTCGGTATATATGTTAGACCTGGACCTCCTATTCCCGGTATAGATACTCATAAATACCTGTCACCAAAAAGGTATACTCACTCGTAGGAATAAAGGAAGAGGAGTTTTAAACCTATATGCCTCTTGAATTGTAAGGATCTAAGGTTTCTTTTCAAACAGACAGACTATTTAAAAAGATGCATATAACGAAGTTTCTAGCACACTTTTAACATTTCTTATTAGGTAACAAATAATAAAGAGGTAGGTTTGGTTATTGGTAATTTATAAAATAGATAATGAAAATTTTTTAATAAATTCAAAATAATTCTAGTTTTTTATTCTTAAGAAGGGCGGGGATAAGCCGGAATTAAATATTGAGAATAAGAAATAAGAGATATTATCAAACTATTATTATGTTATTATTAAGTTTTTTACTTTTATCATAAAAAATATTTTAATGGGGATAAAGTGAAATCAAATATCGAGAATAAAAAGTAAGAGATATTATTATAATACTATTAAGTTATTATTAAAATATCATCAAGATATTGCTTTTTATCATAAAATTATTTAAAAATTAATAATTATATAAAATATTTAAAAATATTAATTGGTTATAAAATAAAATTATTTTAATTATTTATTTACAAAATAAAATCATATAATAACTATATATGAGTAAAAAATCTTCATTATTATATTTAATATTTAATACTAAATATTAGCATAACTATTAATTTTGTTTAATATCATACTAAACATATCATCATCATCACATCCAGTCCGAAATTTCGCAATGAAGTGGGATCTAAGGAGGTCTGATAGTACGCAGCCTTACTCCTACATAGTAGAGAGGTTATTTTCGGTAGACCCACATGTAGATGTGACAGGAAATACCATACTAAACACATATAATAAGTAATTTCATTTCTATTCTCATTTCTACTTTCCATTTTTTCCCTTTTTTTAATTCCAAATCTTTCATTACTTGCTACTAAACAAGACCTAAAGAATTGACTGACAGTTAATTTTAAAATGAAAGAAAAAAATATAGGAAAAGATTGATTCAAGAGCAAAAATTTTAAGTTGGATATAGAATAATAAAGATGTTAATTTCTTCACTTTATCCATATAAATAACTAACGAAGTTTTGAAAAAATTTTAAAACAACTAAGATCAGTAAATCGTGAATGTCAAACAAGTTGGTGGAATCTTTAATTTCAATAGAGAATAAAATTTTGATCAACATGTATATTTTGAAAGATTTAAATAAATATGATAAGGAAATGTGATTAAAATTTTGAAAAGAAACTATTTTAGATAAAATGAAAAACGAAATAACTTTTAAGAGATAAGTTTTTAGTAGGAAAAAATATTGAATAACATATTAAAATTAGTAATACATTCTCATTTTTTTTTTTGCACATAAACAAGCTCTTACAAAAGGACCTATTGCCATAACGTTTGTCTTCTACACCATGGATCCATCTTCTTAACCACATCCTAACCAAAGACGAAATGGACCTGAACTCACCCAACCTTTCCTTCTCCCCACCTACCCTGAAACTCAAATGAGTTTTCTCCAATCACAACTAACTATTCTCGCATAAAAAAATCATTAACATAACCATCAAACATTATTCGAAACTAGAACCAAAATATAAAAAAGGCTCTACTGAAGAACTTGAACACATAAAGTTATAATACTCTCCAGCTTCGAAATCCTGGGAACATGAAGTGGCAACCCCACCAATAGAAGTCCTGAGAGCTGGAGTTGTAAGATGGAACATAATAGTGATAGGTTATTTTATGGATAAAAGAGTTCCCTTCCCTATTATGAGGGCATGGGCCTTTTCAAATTAGAGACAACTTGGTCTTAACGAAGTGCTAGTGAATGATAAAGACATATTCTTCTTTAGTTTTGCCAACAAGGAAGCTGTTTTGAAGGTAATTAAAGTTGGTCCATAGCATATTTACAACA
>JAOQMP010000129.1:96562-108684 GCA_027563575.1 Erythroxylum pedicellare | reverse complement strand
AAAGATTTGATTAGATATATTTTTATTTATGTTTTATATGGTTTAAAATTATATAATAATTAATATATTGTGCTTTGTATATTGTTTAATATATTTTAAATAATGTTTATATTTTAAATAATTTTATTACAAAATAAACTATAGTTAAAATTAAAAGTATTTTTTATTTTTATGTTGTCAAACAGTTTATTGTTTGAAGCTTTTTTTACATAACAGTCAAACATTCAACTAACTTCTTAAAAAAGCTCTTTTTAGAAAAACTTTATTAACAAAAACTCTATTAATATAAGCTCATCTAAACAGACAATACTCACCCTCAAAAGTAGTTATAAATATTATTTACAAAATAATTGTATTACAAGTTTGATAGAATAGAAACATACTATAAGATTTGCCAATTGTGATGATTAAAAGAATTAATACATATACTGAAAAATATATCACCAAGTTGAAAATGAGATTTAACTTTTTTTATTACTTTATATAAAATATTTGAAAATGAAAATTAATTTATAAAAGATTAATTAAAGAATAAATTGTATTTATAGAGTTTAGAGTATAAATTGTATGAATTTATAATATAAAAATATTAATTAAATATGAAAAACTTTAATTGATGATAAATATAATTCGAAAATTAATTTATATTTTAAAATAAAGAATCATTGATTACTTTTTTATTTGTAACTTAAACATCTATATTTTAAATTAATTATTATATTTTGGAATAAAAATAATTGACTTTATATTATGAGTATTTTTGTAATTTTAATTTATTTAATTATTAAAACTTTAAGTTGTTTAGCAGAGTTAATAACAAAAAATCAAATTTCGACGAGAATTATTGTATCACAATTTAAAATATCATTTAACGAGTTAGAATAATACTAGAGAAGAGCACACTTAGTTTTAAAGCGTGAAAGTGATCGCCTTTGATCGTTTTGCTTGAGGAGGCTCAAGGCTGAGACCATCGCCCTAACTCTGTGGGATTGCTTCTTCTTCTTTTTCTGCTGCCTTCTAAGTCCAACCCTCTATCAGGTATGCCTTTTACCTTGTTAACTTGCCAGTTTCTTTTTCTCCTTCCCCTACTTCTGCTCTTTTTATTTTTGTTTTTCCCTTTTCATGTGATTTTAGTCCCAATTTTGTTGATTATGTTTGTTCATAATTTCCGTGTTCTCGATAAATCCATGTTAAGATCTTCTCTAAAATAGTCCTGGATATGTGGGGTTCTTGTAAGTTGAACCGAGTTTGTGTTGCTTCATTAGGGTTTAGATTTTGGGAATAGAAATTTAAAAAATACCGGCCCTTCCTCGTATAACTTTGAGCTTATGATTGAGGAAAGTGTATTTGAATGGATTGAAATTGTTTTATGAAGACGTGATTCATACATTTGAGGTGTTGAAGTTGGAATGGGATAATACAGTGGGCAGCAGAAAGTGTGGACTTTTGGATTCAAGTAATGACATTTATTTTGGCGAGAATGTTCATTTTACTCGACGAATGAATACTAGATTCTGTGTAGCTGGTTTCCTTTTCTTTGACATGTTTCAGGGTTGGTGTGACGATTGATTGAGCTCATGTACTTTTTTCCGTTTTGTGAGACTTGTTATTATAATTCCATTTCCTATCAGAAGCCTTCACTGTTTTGTTATAAAGGAAAGAGGGAACTTTTTCATGGAGAGACTTTTTAGATCATAGGTATCTCCTAGATTGTCTTCCTGCTATAGAGGGAAAGATATCTCTGGCTACTGAGCTAACAGGTAAGATGTACATAGAGAAGAGCAAAGTGTTTAGTGATGTGTAGTGATCCAGCTACTGAGCTCTTTACTTGGCTTTTTCCACGTGCTGGTTTTTCTGGAAATAGCCAACCATGGAGGGCGAGTTTTCTGAAGGTTGCAAACCACGTAGTGAATCAACAAAATGAAATTTATAAATTGTTGGTTGTCTCAAACTTTTGGACCATATCTGGATAGTCACAAAATGGAGTTGTTGATGGAGAACTCTTTGATCCAACAATGTTATTTTGCTTGCCGTAGGTAAAACATAACTTGATAGTATGATCTGGTTGATGGGACGGAATCATTGTTATTTTAGCTTTATGTTTGATTCTGTTTATGGAAGACGATGCCCTTTTTGTACATCATGGATAAACCTCTTTGGTACTTCAAGACCAAACTTGTTTCCCCAGTAAGTTTGATGATGCTTTTGGAGGTTACTACACAGTCATGGTTGACAATATGTTGATAAGAAATTATATATCTTGAATTTTGGTATTCTAAATGTGTACGAATACAATTGCTATGCATTACGTGAATAGTTGGCTGGTAAGTTGGGACTGCTGCTTAAGTGTACCTCTACAACTAGTTTGTGATCAGTTTTGTTTCGTAATCTTAACTTTGAAGATTTTGTTGAACTCGCATTTTTATTTACGAAGATTCCATTTAGACCTTAACTGCTTCCAATGAAGCCTGAAACGAACCAAGGCATACAAGTTAGAGATTTGTGCAGTAACTTGTTAAATAACAGTGTCCATTGAACAATAGCAATGCATGTATGGTTTAGTCCCTTTCTTTATTGCCGTTGCTTTCCTTTCATTTACAGAGAATCATGGCCAGCAGAGCTGAAGGTGATCGAAGAGAACCAGTAAATGAGCAGGCAGTTGCAAATATGTATGCTTCCTTGAGATCCGAACTAAATCAAATATACTCCAAAATCACAGAACTTGAGATGGAAGCAGGTGAGCACTCCTTGGTCATCAATGCTATCCAACCTCTCGACCCAACCAGGCGGTGCTACCGGATGATTGGAGGTGTACTAGTGGAAAGGACCATCAAAGAGGTCCTGCCTGCCGTCCAGCGCAATAAAGAAGGAATAGAGGAGGTCATTTCAAGGCTTAACGAGGCATTGGAAAGGAAGAAAAAGGAAATTACTGATCTTGAAGCCAAATACAATATCAGGATAAGGAAGCCTGATAATGAGGTGAAGGATGATAGCAGCAAGAAGGAAGGTTCTTCTCAAGGAGTACTCGTAGGTCCTGCAAGTTAAAGCAAATGATGGAACCATCGTCCTTTTGTTTTCCCTTTATCCATCAATGAAATTTTCTTAAAATTTTCTGTTTTGCGGTGACCCAGTTATTGGATGTGGAACATATTTGGTCATGTTCACTTGTAGACTAGTAGGTGTTACTAGTTGGAGAAAGGGAATTGTGTTGTGATCATAGTTTGCGGTTGAAGTATTGCGGTTACGACTCGGACGAAATATTCTGACCGGTGTTGCCATTTATGGTAATCATCTAATTTTATATGTACTGTTGTATGCATAGCTTCTTCATGGAGACATTTTGGTGAGTTTGAGGTTTTGTACAAAAAGAGTTTCTTCGGTAAGAGAAGCCATATTCATACACTTGAAAGGCCATTTCCTTCACGAAATGTGAATATATAATCAACATTATTTACACTAAACGTGAACAAAAATATCTAAATACATGTCTAACTAAAAAAGTCTTGAACACCTTTGCCGAGAAAAACTCGATCAGACAGCTCGGCCAAAACGGCATTTACAGTCAACAAAACGACACTGGAGCCAGCAATGACTCCAAGCACAACGCCAGTAGTTCCCAACACCTTACCAAAGACCGGCCACTCGATCTCTTGGACCTCATCTGCCACTCCGCTCCAGAAATCAGGCTCCTTTCTTTCTATCATCGCCTTTTTTATCTCCTCCGCCGCCAACCCTGACTCGTTATTACCGTCTTCCTTTGGGGCCTCGTCGGATTCCGCTCTTTCCTCCTGGCTCTCTTCAACCGCATTTATAAAACGTCGGTTTCTGGCTCTTGTTTTCAGTTTACGGATTGGAAGGAAATGGGAGAAAGAAGTGGTGAGACGTGGGGATGATGCCCTAGCTTTGTTGGGCAAAGTGGGTGTTGAAGACGGTGGCGTACGCAGCGGCTTGAGGGTCGAGAGAGTGAAAGCCATTTTTTTCCTTCCTTTTGTTAAGTCTCTCTGTCTCACTGCTCCTACTGACTGCCAACGGATAAGAATGGAGTACCCCTACCGACCCAATGTGCCTTCGGTGGGTTAGGCCCACTCCGATCCTCAACAGACAAAAGTCCGAGTTAATTAGATTTCCAACTTGAACCGGTTCGGTCAATCCCAAACTAAGGCTAATTTTTTATAATTTGATATTTATATGTTAATTTATAAAACAATTCTTAGTAGACAAAATTTAGCAATATTGACATAATTAAAAAAATAACCATAATTATTTATTTGTATTGTGAGAAAAATTTTAAAATTTTAAAATTTTAATTATATTTAAATAAGCATTGTTTTGTGAATAAATACTAATCTTGAAGGTTAACTGAGCTCTATATAAATTTTTATTATAAATATTATAAGTTAATCCTAAATTTTACATTTTGAAATTGTATGTTGAGATCTTGATAAAAATTATAAAAAAATTGTTTGAAATTATGGAATATATTTTATTTTAATTCAGATTCAAGATGAGTTTAAACCCAAACTGAAACAATTTTAATTAATTAATAAAAATGATGTTATTTTTAATGAAACAAAATAAAAATGTTTAATTAATAAAAATAACAATGTATTTATTAAATAACAAATTAATATCATTTTATTAAAAAGAAAAAAATATTTAAAACTCTATGGAACTTAAGACTTTTTGAATTAGATGTGGATTATCATTCTTGCTTGTTTGAAATCGGGGATTCAAATTCAAGAGAGTTAGTCAAAGATGGCAAATAGGTCTCAGTTTGGTCTAACCTGACTTAAAATCAATAGATTAAGTCCAGTTTGATAAGACTTCAAGTCAAACCTCAGGGTTGGGCTCAGATTTGGGCTATTTAAGTTCAGCTCAACCTAAAATTCGAAAGTTGTGGACAAAACAAGATCGTTTTGAGTAAATCTTTATATTTTTACTTTAAAAACAAAAGAAATTCAAGGCAAACTAAGTTGAGTCAGACTTTGGGTTATTAAACCTGATTAGGTTCAAACTCGGATGTCTAGGGCTAAACTTGGGCCAGATAAAAATTATTGGGTCGAGTTGCCATCCCTAAAGTCAGTAGTCTCAAAGACTACTCTACCAACCATTTTGACGATCCAAAACTTGGCATGAAACAACATGGAAACATATTAAGAGGGTTGTTGTTAAGAAAGATATCGAATTCTATTTTGCCATGCCCCAATACATCATCATAGCCAAACTTGTTTAATGGTTGAATCTCTTTACTTAGTTGTGTAATACATAACGGTACCTTAGTTACGTATTCCAGGTTGAATGTGAAAGGGTAAGAAACGAAGAAATGAGAAAAATATCTAATTTCAGTCTTCGTAACTTTAAATGAGCCTTTCGAAGCCGAAATGAGCGCAAATCTACCACCGTCTTCACAGGAACTGCTCTCTAGGGTGCGGGTAAGGTCTTTCTACAATTTTCTCAAAACATAAGCTCTCTTAAAAGGCTGGAGAATCCTTATACTTACGATTGACATATTAGCAACTGCAGGAGATCTTAACTTTTATATATAGCATCCATATAGAGCTTTCCCATCCTAAGACCAATATGGGTCCAAACTAAGCTGGTTGGGATATATTTTTCACCCGAACTTTGACTAATTAATTTAGATCATTTATTATGTCACTTTATTATCTTTATTTAGATCAAATTACGTAACTTAACCGTTAAGTTATTAAAAAACCAAAAAATGTAATTAATAGTTATCCAACTTTATGAGAAAGGATAAAATTGTCCAACATTCTCGCCCTTAGACAAGTATTAATTGCATATTTGACTCTAATTTAAAAACAGTTTGAAAAAATCGGTTAAGTCACGCTATTGAATTAGTCGACTAAGTTTTAAAAACAAAACATTTGATCCAAAGATAACAAAAGTCCACCATTCTGTCCTGCAAGGCTTTCAATACCGAAAAGTATCAAATACATGTGTCATGCGTATACCTAATACCTCACTAACGTGTATGGGAAAATGGAGAGTGGCAAACTAAGATAATATTTTTATGGTCTAAATTATATCATCTTCATTTGTAGGTCTCGATTTCTCCAACTTTATGCTAAACCATATATGCTAAACTGCATTATAGAAATTTTGTTTTCTCTCACCGAATGCTAAACAACATTAAAAAAAACTTGTTTCTTCTTACTAAATGCTAAACTGCATTAAAGAAAACCTTTATAATCTCAAACTAAATGAAAAATTGCATTCTAGAACCTTTATGGGATTAAAACTTGTATCCCCCTATGTCATGTCAAACTTCATGGATATCCATTTAAAACTATATACGTCTAAATGGCATAGGTACAAGGTCAATCTATATATATGTCCAATGAAGTTTAAATGTTTAAGATCGACACAAATCTTAAGACTTTTATATGTATTATAACAATGTATGATAACACTATTACTGAGGATAAATGATGATTATCTCTATTGATGAACCATCATACTGTCATAATACATCAAAATGTACAAATGTTCATGGAGCAAATATAACGATCCCCTAACTAATAGTGTCTAAAGATGTCAAAACAACCTTACGATTTACTTGTATTTCAAACACAAGTGGACAAAGTCCTTTAATTAAAGGATCAACTAACATTTTCTCAGTCTTTAAATGCTCCAAATATTAATGTCACCCTTTTGTATCAACGTCTTTATGGCCAAATAATTAACCTTCAAATGCTAAGACCCTCTTATATTCTTTGTTGTTATTAAACAACATAACAAGAAGATTACTATAGTACAACCAAATGGATCTAGAAACTGAATCAACCACAGACAACTCAGAAATCAAAATTTTGAGCTAAACCATATGTGAAGCAGCCCCATAGCATACACTCTGCATGCATAGTCAAGAAAGTTACTCGTGTCTACATGACACACTTCCATGACATTGTACCATTTGTAAACTTAAAATTGTAACCTTAAGTGGACTTTCGATCATCCAAACACATGGATAAAATTTGAATCTGAATTCCCTACGAGGTTTAGTTTGTTGACTTTTCTATATGTCAACATATAATCCTTAATTTCCTTTAATATCTCAACACTCACTTGACTGTATTCTAATGGTCTACACCTGGGTTAACTATATATTAACTAAATAGTCAAATGGTGAATGCAATGCCCTACCTAATACATCAGGCTATCAACCGTACTAGAATACGGAACATCCCTCATAACCTCTCTCTTTACTTTATTCTTTGGATATTGTGCCAAAGATTATCTCTCACTACGATAGATAAAAGCTACAACAATTTTACAATTAACCGTATTAAACCTTTGTAACATATACTCAATCTATGCATTCTATGAGAGGCCTGATGAGTGTTAAGATTTGTCCCGGTGAATCTGAATACTTAGGATAGAAGATCCTACATCAAGGTCCTTCGTGTCAAAGTTCTTGACCAAAAGTTGCTTAACCTCATACAACATGGTCAAGTAATTTGACGTGAACAATATATCATCCACATGCAATAATAGGAAGATAACTTTGCTCCTCTTGAACTCATAGTACAAGTATCTTTTAATTTTATTTTCCATGAAGCTGAAAGAGGTCATGACCTCATCAACTGTAAGGTATCACTTTTAGGAGGTTTGATATAAACTATATATTGATCTGCATAATGCACAAACTATATCAATTCTATTTGGATCCTGAAATCCTTAAGGTTGTACTATAAAGGTCTTTACTCAGGAAAGCAGTTTTGACAGTCATCTGGTGTAACTCTATATCATCATAAGCTACAATTGCCTTAATCACTCAAAATATATCCTACAAGAACACGAGAGAAAAGTCAACCTTTCTCCCTGAGTGAACCATTAGGCAACTAAGTGAGCTCATAAATTGCTGAACTTTATCCCGAAATCCTTTAGGTCTTAAAACTTTGTTTACAATTGACGGGTTTGCAGTTCCGATGCAAATCAACTAACTCTCATACCTTAATATGTTTTATGGATTGCATCTCATTATTCATTCCATCCCACCACAAATCTGCATTGTGTCCAGAAATAGCTTCTGCAAAAGTAACTGGATCTATAACATGTCTAATAGCATAGTCATGTTCACCTGATAGAGTATGAAATCATATGAGATAGTAGGTTGTCTCACTCTAGTGGATTTATGTATGTACAGGTATAGGTTCCTGTTTATGTACAGTCATGGTACAAAGACCTAGATCCACCGAATCTAACTGTATGAGTGGCAGGTACATAATAACTATAGTATCCGTCCTATTATCATTCGAAGGGTTAAAGAGTCCACCATCGTCATAAATATTGTATTCCAGAAACTTAGCTATTTGTTATTCCACTATTCTATTCTCACCTTCTATACAATAAAACTATAGCCTTAAAATAGTCGAGATATCTTACTAAATAGCAATGAGCGAAATGAATATGCAATTTATCTTTTTAAGGATTATACTACTTTAGTAGGGCAGCCTCATACATGAATGTGTGCAAGGCTGAGTTTCCAAACTTCTAGATAATCAGGTATAATAGCCCTATTTTGCATCAAGTTCTTCAAGTATTTTACGGTGCAGTTATGTCTTTCAGTAATACATCATTTTGCTCAGAACTACTCGGCATAGTAAATTAAGTCACTATTCCAACTGATTCCATATATCGCGGCAAATGGACCTTTTTTAATTCCTGAAATACAATGTTTGTCATAATATTCTCCTTCATGATCAAATCTGACTATCTTGATGAATTTTTCCGATTGGTTATCAACCTTCAGTTTTTAAGCAAGAACACATAACTGTAATGAGAATAATCATCAACAAATGTCAGAATACATTTAGAATTGCACAATGCAACAATATAAGGGCTACCGATATCTTTATGTATCAGACTCAACACGTCAAAAGCATAAGTTGAACTTAATATTTTCATTAGTCAACTTACCCCTGCAACAGTCAGCACATGTTCCCAGATCATCATAATTTAGAATTGAGAAATGTTTTCCTTGATCAATCTCTTAACCCTAACTCTGAAAATGTGGCTTAAACTTTTATGTCACACCATGTATGACTTCCCATTCATTAAGGTTCTTTATTTCATAACTTGTTTGGCAAGATACGAAAAAGCATATATCTAATACGGGGTAAGACACATTTTATACAAATCATATGTAAGAAAGTTGTACCATTATGTTTTGCATTAAACAATAACTGTACAACAGAAGCATTAATATACAAAACATTAACCCTCTTTGTCCTTGATTAAAAGATCACACATAAAATGTGTCGCGTAAAACCCAAATGAACCTTACTATAAGGTTCAGTACATACATTTCCCATAGATATTACTTCTACTTCTTCTTTGTTGTGAACCATTAGTTTCTCCTTCCCTTTATTTGGCTGTATCCTGCATATGAACCTCTGCATCGTAGAAACACCTTGATCAGATGCTCTACTTTGTGGCCACTAAATACTTAATGCGACTATCGCAAGTTAGATTTATAAATTAATAAGCCAAAAAGTTATCTAATGGTCACAGTCTTTCCTTCTAAGCCTTATACTTTGGCTTCTTTATGTCCCTAGGACCTTTACTAGCACTGGTTTAACCAATATCAGTATATGGAGAAGATTTAATCTTTCTACCTTTGATTTTCGTGAGCTTCATATTTTCCTTCCCTTTAGTTGCTTCGATAGTTATAGGAGTAGCAAGCTTGAGTTTCTCCTCCTCGGCAATACAATGGACAATCAAAGCATTAAAGTCCCATTCCTAATCTAGCGAGTAATATTTCGTCACTAGATTACTAAACTCTGGAGGAAGTGTATTCAAAGTCTGGTGAATAATGAAGACATCAGGAAGAGGAATATTCAACATCTTCAATTTATTATGAAGATGAATCATTCTTGATATATACTCCATTACTCCCCCCATCTCCTGTATACCTCATAGAGAATAATTATTTCATTAAGGAACTTGTTTCAACATTAGGTGAGACTATGTACTTTTGGGAGACATTACAAGAGACTTCTTCATTTTGTTTGTGTCTGGAAGTCCACTTAGTAGATGGTCAGGTATGGATCTCTTAATAGTCATTAAATATAATCTGGTAGACTGATCTCAGTATTTATAGGCTGCTTTATGAACTCTCTCGCTCATGAATGTAGGCAGAGATGGCTTATCCGTTCGTGTGACCATATCGTCCTCAGCTATCTCCATAGCATTCAATACATCCTCTGTCCACTTCTTCGTATTGAAATCGGTCAGAGTTTCAACGGTGACATTGATTTTATTGATCGAAAAGGTGATTGTAAAATGATAATGTTTAAATCAGCACAAATGTAGGATAACAGCGATATTCAAAGCTATTAAATAGTATCTTTTTTTCAAAATCCGGTCACACATATTATGAAACACATGTGGGCTGAATATATAATATATGCAACTAGACCTCCACATAAAAGCGATCAGAGTACAAACCATCAACTCTCATGACACTACCACCTGTGGGTATATAGATCATTCAAGCAACGACTTTCTTCTATCTAATGTCTTTGTGCACATCTCAAAATCTCATATAAGCCAACACCTGTGAGCATAATAACCAAACACGAGACTAGAGATATCCCCTAATGTGTAAGCAAAATAATTTAAAATATTGACTTGAAAGGCCACTGTGGTGACTACATCCTCATCAGCTCTCAAAAAATCCACAAACATAAGGATACGTCTTTATTTTATCCTCACATTTTTTATTAGCATATGGTATGTGATAATGTGACATCAATAAATGCAAAAATCCGAATGCATAGTCTCATTATCACATACTCGTGCTAGAGACATTCTTTGAAACTTTTATTTGAGACTTTTGCAAAAGAAAAATCTTAGTAGAGTGATTATTGCATATCACTGGACACTGAACTGACCACCTAAGACACAAGAACCTCATTTATTTCCTTTATGGCAAGGTTGTTGCACAAAAATTCACTAAAAAATGGCTTTAGAATGTTTTAATTCCTTTTCCGAGCAACTATCATGCAATCCCGAACATTGAACATGAGACCTGAGACATAAAAACTTGAACTATCTCCCTCATGTGATATTCGAAGCATAAAAATTCACTTGAAATCAGATTCATAATACTTTAATTATTTTTCTAAAGTTAAACTTTAATTTATTACTAATGTAATAAATTCAAAAAAAAGGAAAACTCACTTTATGAATTTCTCGGACCTGAAAACTGACCCAAAACACCCCAGGGCATCTTTATGGAAAATTTGAAATTTTTATATTTTTTTAAATACTATAACTGCTGACATCAGCTTGACTTTAGCAGTGCGTTAGCACACAGTAATGCTAACGTCATTCGCTAATGTCGGGATGACGTCAGCTAAGAGTAGAGATGTGCGGCGCACTTCAACAGTGCACTCGCACTCGCAAAACATGCACTTATTCGATGGCGCATGCGGCATATGCTAACACATCATGTGACACGGTTCACCCACTCTGGGCAGTATTGTGGCATACGCCCCCAACGGTCTCCATAGTCCCTACCAGAAATTGATGGTTATCGGGGAGTTTCAAGCCCTTTTTCGCGCTCTCAAACTCGTTTTCACCCTGTTTCTCAAGGTTAAACACATATATACTACTTTCATGCAAGAAAAAATCGAGAAACAAAAGTTAAATATCCGAAAACCTTGTGGAGAGAAAACTGAAAAAAATTTCGTTTCCATCAGATCACGTCATCGCTCTAATATCACGTGTAATACGTAACAATACATTAATTACTTATCCTAGATCGAACGTGAAAGAGTAAGAATCGAAAAAATGCAGAAAATACCTGATTTCGATCTTCGTAACTTTAAACGAGCTTTTCAAAACCGAAACGAGTGCAAATCGATCCCTGTCTTTACGAGAGCTCTCTCCGAAACACAGGTAAAGTCTTTCTACAATTTTTTCAAAACGTAAACTCTCTTAACAGATCAGATAATTTTTATGCTTACGATTTATATATCAATAACTGTAGAAGACCTTAAACTTTATATATAACATTTATATCAGGCTTTCCTATCATAAGATCGATATGAGTTCAGTTCATACTGATTGAGATCTATTTTTTACCCAAACTT
>JAOQMP010000129.1:44556-55870 GCA_027563575.1 Erythroxylum pedicellare | reverse complement strand
TTTTAATTTATAAGAATTTATTATTTTACAAAAATTAACCTATTAATTAATAAACTTCAATTTTTCACAAAAAAAATTATATCGAAAAATTGAAAACTAAATTAAAAATTAGACAGTTAAATCAAATTGGTTTTTGATGCATTTTTGTAGACTTGAACACGTTTTTTTTTTATTATTTTGGAGATATCAAAAGATTGTATAAATTTGATTTTGGTTTTTCATAATTATCAAATCAATTACTAAAAAATCTTATTTAGTAAAAATTTTCAATTTTATTTTTCGATTTTTTAAAAATTTATTCATTGTTATAATATTTATTCAATTGTAATTAGACAGTACTTAACTTAATTATTAAATTCAAAAGGACTTCTATACGTTTTTATAGTTGAATTAAGAGTTGTTGTTATAAGATCAAATTCAAATAAAAGTAGGAAAAATCATTAAAAAATAATACTTTCCTTGTCAAATTAATATTATGACTCTCTAGTCTTTTTTTAATCACTCCTTCATGAATTAAGTGAAGTCAGCACAAATAATTCAACTAATATTATAAAGAAAGGCAAATTATATGAGTTTTTACCAGGCATGCGAAGCAGAGAGCATAACATGCATACGTAGAGTGACAGACAGATAACGAAGGTTCCTTGATCCTTCGCAGAAAGGAGGAATTTTGGTGTTAGTTGAGAATGGAAAAGACACCTGATACTTTAGTTTATGTCTTCATCGATCCAGAAACGCGTTCAGTTCAGTTAAGGTCTGGTGTCAAATAATGGCCGTAGTTTCAACTTCTTTTCCTTCTTTCTCGTACCAGAAATCACGTTTTCTGGCCACAGGAACAGGAGTGTCTGTTGCCCTTTTGTCTGATAAGATTGTCCGCTCTCACTTTGAGGTTACACGAAGTGTGCAATCGTGTCGTACAAGATTGCTCACGGTCAAAGTCATGTAAAGACCTGACTTATCTTTTGGTTGTGTTTGTATTAGACAAATCTCAGGGAAATGTTATGGAAATTACAAGCTTTTCATGTTCCACGTTTCTTCTGATATGCTAAAAACATCTGTTTTTTAAGGTTCTTGTTGTGTTTCTTGTCTGAAAGATTCGTTTTCCGGGAGTTGTGGGAAAGTGACACAATGCTTAAATTAGTCATCCATGAACTTTTTACATCGATCTGAGAAAAAATGGTGCATCTTCATCTTATATAATAAACAGGGAAGAGTTTGTTTACATCTGTCAAACTGTTCATTGCGATTAGACCACCTTAATGGTTCTTTTCTTAGAACAATGTATGATAATGTCACGCAACGAAAATGCCATTTGCATCAGTTCAACCACTAATGTCTATCAGGGAGCATAAAATCCCTGACGAGCCGTTTTATGTTGCTGTGACCGAAGTTGAACACTAACTTACCACAAATTCAACTTTTCCAGCTTAGTTTGGAGGCATTCATCGAGTATGATACAGGAACAATGGCCAGATAATGTACTGCAAAGTTCAACATTCACTGGCACAAGGAAAACAGTTAATAACAGATAATTTGGGCTACCATGACAACTGGAGTATTTATCTTCCTTTTCCCCCCGCACAGAATCATCAGCTTTTAAAGATAATGGGCTTGGACATTATTCCTGGTCTAAGAATCTTCATGATGGTGTGTTCTACGTCTACGCTGAGATCTTCTGCGGTTACTAGTTGATGCTCTGGATGATGAGCTTGAGGTACTATAATGATGGATCTCCTCCAATGGTGCCATATAACCAAAAATGCTATCTAAAGGGTCTTCCATCGCATCATCAACCGGGTTCATCTAACACATTAGCATGAATTAGATAATTTCAAATACAAATCTGAGCAATCAAATCCGATTGTTGGTATTAAATTTGGCATTTTAAGTTTAGTGAAGTATGGTAAGACATGTGTCGTCTCCATTTTACAACATCCCAAAGCTCATCACCTAGCTCCCATTTGCAGACGGATTAAGTTATGAATAGTCATGAAATACAGACAAAACAGACAGGCAAGCAACAGGGATCTGGATTGTTCTCAAGAGATGCCCATTTAGGTGTGTTTCCTGAAACGAGTTAAAGTTCAAGCTCTTTAATTATCAAGTAATATTTAGATGCAAAGCACAATTGTCGAGCTTGTAGTTTTTCACCTGTTATCCATTTTATCTCATATTGGTGAGAGGAAATCCCCATTAAGCAAACTCTTAACAAATATATCACTCAATCATATTCTGTAATCTTTCAAGGAACTGTCGCTTAACAGCTTCTTGCAGTTGATGGTAGCTTCTCTTATAGATCTCTAATTGCGTAGAATGTTCCTCCAAAATTAGCTCATTACTATGGACAATTCATATCCATGACAAGCAACTTGAACAACATAAGTTATTACAACTCTCTACATTATAATTATATGCAAGAGATACCAGATTGCTCTATAGAACACCACTTCCAGCAAGTATGAAGGGGCCACAGGTGAGCAGAATTCCTTCAATAATAGTAGAGGCAGTAGAAAATCATAAGATGAATTTAGAATCTAGCCTGCATGATGTGAAACCATCAAATGCAATACTTTTTTGAACTTCTGCTAGGAGAAATATCCAAGTTTTCTTTAGCTATTAGTTTGGAGTTAGTGTTGCTAAGAATTTCTGAGCTATAGTTGAGTAGGTAGTTATAATATAATTTCAATTAATTTTCCAATTAGAATTTCTTGAATTTGGAATTTCTTGAACCTACAAGCAATCAGGGGAGCATCTAGATGCTTTACGGGACAATAAAGACAGAGTCCTGTTCAGTACACAATCAGAGCCAAGATTGCCTTTGAATTCTTGTTCATCCTTTGTAAAATTGTAAATCTTTCTTTCTATTTATCCACGTGAAGGGTGAGGGTTTATAACACATTCCATACAACCAGTTTCAAGCGGTTTTTTCATCCAATCAGGTGACAAAATAATCAGAAAAATAAGTCTCATCAAGGGTGTAAAACTTGTCTGTTTCACTATATCAATTTCCACATTCAACAACTAAACCAGCTATACATGTGAAAAAAAAAGCGAGCATGTAGGATGCTTAAGCATATAAAGGCATCAAAATAAACCCCATGCAACTTTAACATGAAACCAGATACCAACCAAATAATCCAATGTCTGTGTCATAAACATATATTTTTCTTCATTCTCTCAAGCTAATTTCCAAGATAAGTTATTATTTGTACAATGGCAAGAGAAAATTTTCATAATACTTACAGGAATTTGCCCATCCCTTTTGACATGTGAATCTCTGGGTGAGTCTGAGCTGCTTGCAGAATTGCTTTCATTTCTAGTTTGGCCATGATCAACATTATCACCAAAGAAATTTCGGTACCGCCACCTCAATATTGGTTTATCAGAGTTTGAGTCATCAAAAACCTTTTCTGAGTAGAAGTGTCTATGCATATATTGCATTATTGAAGGGTTATCTCTATACTGCCTTGATATTCTGTCAGAAAAAGACTACATCAATAAGCTGGAGTTCCTTACACTTAGAACAAAAATAAGAGTAGTATAACAAATGAGAGGATTTCAGATGGCTGACAAGACAAAAAAAGAGATGTTTTTCCTTTTGTTCAAATAACAGGGGTGATGGGTTAGTACAGTAAACAGTCATAAGGATTTATTTTTCAAAAAAAAAAATCATAAGGATTTGTTAAAATGATCAAAACCCTAAGACCTATTGGAGAGAAGACAAGGTAAACCTCAAACACTGGGTCCAAATGTGAATGATAAACTTTTGCCTAGAGGATGCCGCTCTGGCCACAAAGCAGTATACACTAAGTTCAACCGAGTCTGGTTAAGCCATTTAATAACACAACTCATTTTATTGTCTCAAACCCAGATTTGAGGAGTTTAATGCCATCAAATAACAATATCATATCTTCCTTAGTAGCTTCAAATTTCTAAAAGGTTACAAACTCTATTAGAAAAAATAATGCCCAAAGAGGCTGAGGGAATAGGCCAGTGTTTAGCATCTCTCAGTGAGATCTTAGATTAAAATCCTCAATTGGGGTGGGAATCGGTTCAGGCATTAAGGCAGTGCTGGATGAGTAATGCCTAGTGTTAAGTCAAAAATTGGCCATTATGTCCCTTCTAGACCAAAAAATAAAAAAAGGTACCTATGTGGTTCAGATGTTTGGGAAACCAGCTCGTCAATTTATACATTTCAAGAAAAAATCAGTTTTATCACATGGAACTATTGAAAAGAAGCAAATATGCATAACGTCCTACATGTTGGCTAATTCCCTCTGCAGCCGAGTTCCATCCAGAGCAAGAATATGATCAACGCATGAATCCAGGGACCTACCAAATTTCCAAAACCCAAGAAAAGCGGCAGCTCCTAAAAGGCCAAAAGTCCAATAAAGAAAAGAGGGTAAATCACGCAGCAACACAAAAGAGAGCATTCCACAAATTACTAGTATCTTGCATTAAAATCAATCCAAGCTGAGGTATGTGAGGACCAGAGAAAAAGAAAGTTTATGTAACCTCCTGCAAAGTTGACCTGAGCAAACTTGCTTAGCTTTGATGTTGCTGCCAAAAGGCCAGAATTGATCAGAAACATTAAAATAATTGTTCAAAAATATTTGATGAAAGACACACACATCTGCTACATTGATGGATTTGCAATTACCAACTGAAAACAAGTTGAATGAAAAGAAGACAAATATTACAGATGGAGTGACAGAACAACCACTGAAGGGGCGGCTTCCCGTGCCCAAAACTACCTTACCACACACCTATAAGCGGCTGCAACAGCAACATTAACATACACAATTGCACTCCTATATATTACCATTTCTTGAGAGAATTTTAACAAAAATGCTTTCCATACCAAGCATAATAAATATCTAGCTACTACAGTTACGAATAACCATCAGCAAAGTAGAAGTATTATTCTCCAGGTTATGACGATATCAATGTTATGCATCCAAGGGCAACATTTGAAGGCAGAAACTCCCAGATTTTGAAATACAAATGCCATCAAGAACTGAACACTATATGCGACTTTAACAAGTCTACAAATTTATAGGCATGTATAAAAATCAAGTAGATCATATGTTGGTTTGTCTGAATCAAAATCAACATATATGAAATGTAAAAGCTGGCAGTCTGTACAAAACACCAATTTGATAATTATGGAGTTGACTTACATTGAACTACTGCAGGAAAAAAAGCAGTAACTTTTAACATTTCAGATTCTTAGGATAGTAACCTTTTGGAGTGAAATGAAACACTGCTTTCAACTTCCCTCTAATGGGTAAAAAAAGCACACAATAAGCCATTGCCTCAACCAAGAAATCAACCCAAGACAGTACTGTGTATTCCTGGATGACAACCACTACATAAAAAACCAGTATATATATATATTATGAAACTAGACTTGGAGATTATAAGATACCTGAAACACAGCAATATTCCTGGATGACAGTCACTACATAAAAAACCTATATATATATATATATATATATATATTATGAAACTAGACTTGGAGGTTATAAGATACCTGAAACATAGCAATATTCCAGGTATATGTTAAGACTCTACTTATTTTCTCGTATTTTAAGGTGCATAACCTGACCTCAAACAAGAATCTAAGCAAAGATGGACAAACTCTTGCCATTACCACATTAAAGGAACAGAATGACCAAAGCAACCTCATAATGTGGGTGCAAACATACAGAATTCAGTCAATTTAAATTCCTTGTAGAGGCCCAATCAACCAATAGCCATTAGCCAGAACCCACTGGTTCCTCGTTTTTGATTCAGAAATCAAATATAAAGTTCTTGCTATTATCAAGTTTTGTATTTGAGATACTCTGATAACTCATTCCGAGCATTACCTAATCATAGACAGGAATGAAGAAACATACCTGCCCATGCAATAGCACCACCAACAAGAGAACCAACCGTAAATTCTCTAGCAGCCTTAGACTTGCAGGTCCATAGTATATTTGCTTCTTGAGGAGTCAATTTCTCCTATGAATTAACCAATGAGCCTTTCAGGCTAAGAGAAGAGTGCCTTTCAGGCTATAAACACAGCAGTTTGCAACATCTTATTTGAAAGCACTAAAAATGGCAGCTCTAGCTTTCAGCAATATACCTCTTAGGCAACTTCCTCAAACCTTAAAGATTTTTCCTGTTAAAACCGTCTTTTGAAAAAGCAACTCAGAAAATCTAATCATCGCCACCTAGAACATGGTGCTGATCCCATCAGAAACTCGAAAAAGTAGAAATTTTGGAACCCTAAATCATTGCCAACTCAGAAACTCTCGTGTTCATTACTATTTTAACGACAAAAAAAGAAGACCCCGATGCTCTACCAAAGTCTAAAAGCCAAAAGAGAATGCTAGAAAGTACCTTTTGGGTAGTGAGATTTTGTTCAAGCACGAATAGAACTTCCCCCATTTTATCCAGGAATGCTTAATTTGATCTCCAATCCTTGAAAACGTAATCTTTGATCCCTGGTTAGCCTGGCACGAGATACCTGAGAACTGGACACCACCGAAAGATCTCAGCATTTACAGGCCTAAGTTCCAATTCAGGCCCAATTGTACGCCCATGTGAACCCAAAGTTTGCTACTTTTTGCCTCCATCCTCAAAGTCAAAATACCCGAAGCCTCGGTAAAACCCCGCGAAAATGGCTACTCAAAGCTCGCCCATATTGTCCCTACCTATCATACCAACACTACTAGGTGTACTACTCTCCTCAGATCTCTCCCTTCCTCCTCCACAGCCTCTCTGTTTTACCTGAAACAAATCCACGCTCAAATCCTTCGTTCTAATTTCCCTCATTTACTTCTCCTCAAACTAATTATCTCTTCTTCATTCTCTTCCTCATTTTCGCTTCCTAGCCTTGAATATGCTCTCGCAGTCTTCGCCCATCTACCCCAAGTCCCCGATCCTTCTCTTTCAAACATGCTCTTGCGATCGCTATCTCGCAGCGCGGAGCCGAAAACCACCCTTTTGGTGTATGAGAAGATAAGGCAGAGGAGGGGATTGGGGTGGTTTGGACAG
Organism: Erythroxylum pedicellare; assembly: GCA_027563575.1. NCBI lineage: Eukaryota > Viridiplantae > Streptophyta > Magnoliopsida > Malpighiales > Erythroxylaceae > Erythroxylum > Erythroxylum pedicellare. The sequence continues at coordinate 48,826 of JAOQMP010000129.1, read as the reverse complement.
GTTTAGCTTCCTTCCGCTACTACAGGTGGTTGCAAGGATTTGTGAGTTGAATGAGGGTATAGAAATTCATGGGATTGCTGTCAAGTTGGGGTATGATGACGACCCTTTTGTGTAGACTGGTTTGTTGGGAATGTATGTAGCGTGTGGGAGGATCTCGGATGCAAGATTGATTTTTGATAAAATGTCTCACAGAGATATTGTCACCTGGAGTATTATGATGAATGGGTATGTATAGGCAAATTTTGATTCATGAAGCTTCTTTCTTTAATGTTCATTCTTCAATGGACTGATTGTGATTTCGAAGGCATTGCATAAGACCATTTAGAATCTCATTCTGGTGTCCAATGAAGATTTGAGTCTGTTTTCACTTTTAAAGTGGTCGTTTTGATTCAAGTGTTTGATTGGATATTTGTTTACAAACAGGTACTTCAAGAGTGACCTTTTAGATGAAACCCTGCAGCTTTATGAGGAGATGATAACCGATGATTTGCAGCCAGATGAGACGGTTATCTCCACTGTCATATCTGCGTGTGCTCGAGCTAGAAACTTGAGCTATGGAAAAGCTGTTCATGATTCTATTGCTGAACAAAATGTCAAACTTCACTCTCATTTACAGAGTGCACTTATCACTATGTACATAAGTTGTGGTTGCATGGACATTACTAAAAAATTGTTCATGGAGATACCATCAAGAAACTTATTTGTCTCAACTGCCATTGTTACTGGATACTCACAGGTTGGACAGGTTGAAGATGCTCGTTGAATTTTTAATCAAATTGATGAAAAGGATTTGTTTTGTTGGAGCGTGATGATTTCAGGCTATGCTGAGAGTGATCAGCCCCAAGAAGCTCTTAAATTATTTAATGAAATGCAAGTCCGGGGATTCAAACCTGATCAAGATACCGTGCTAAGTGTGATCTCAGCCTGCGCTCATCTGGGTCTACGGGATCAGGCCAGGTATATTCATAAGTATGTTATGAAGAATGGATTTAAAGGAGCTTTGCCTGTAAATAATGCTCTAATTGATATGTATGCCAAATGTGGGAGTTTGGAAGAAGCAAGAGCAATTTTTTAGAAGACGCCACAAAAAAATGTGATATCTTGGACTAGTATGATTAATGCTTTTTCCATCCATGGAGATGTAAGTAGTGCTTTAAGCTTCTTCCATGAAATGAAATCCGAAGAGATTGAACCCAATGGGGTGACCTTTGCGGGTGTGCTTTATGCTTGTAGTCATGCAGGACTTGTTGAGGAGGGCCAGAGGATCTTTTCATCAATGATGAATGAGTACAAAATTACTCCTAAACATGAGCATTATGAGTGCATGGTACATTTATTCGGCCGAGCCAGTCTCTTGAGAGAAGCTATCCATCTTGTGGAGACAATGCCACTAGCTCCCAACGTTGCAATCTGGGAATCTCTAAGTGCTGCTTGTCGTGCTCATGGAGAGACTTAAGTAGGAGAATATGCTGCAAAACTGGTTCTCAAGCTAAATGATGGAGCCCTTGCGCTATTATCCAACATTTATGCCAAAGAGAAAAGGTGGGAAGATGTAGAGCGGATAAGGAGCGTCATACAACAGAGATGCATACTTAATGGAAGGGAATGTAGTCGTATAGAATTGAACAAAGAAGTTCATGAATTTTCAACGGCGGACATGAAACATAAGGAAGCAGATAAGATTTATGAAAAGTTAGATGATGTGGTTGGGAAGCTAAAGTTGGTTGGTTATGCTCCTAGTATCAATAGCCTTATGTTCAATTCAGGAGGAGGAAAAGAGGAGTTGCACAGTGAGAAGTTGGCTTTCTGCTATGGGCTGATATATTCAAGAAAATAGTCTTGCATCCGCATCATTAAGAATCGCAGGGTATGTGAAGATTGCCATTCATTTATGAAGTTTGCTTCCAAGGTTTATGCAAGGGAGATCATTGTTAGAGATAGGAATCGATTTCACCATTACAGAGATGGTGTGTGTTCTTGCAATGACTTCTGGTAAGTTTTGTTCCCACTTTTCTGATTCATTAAGAGTCAGGCCCTGAAAGAGAATGTGCAGCCATGAAAGTTTCAAGTTTTTCTTTCATGTGACTTAGGGCAATCTCAAACAGTGAACAAGAAAGCTTAGCAGATACTCCCTAATATATGGTTTTATGAAATCAGAATTGCATATTTTGAATGATTAAAAAATTAAACCGATTTAACCGGTTCAATCATAAAAATGTTGAACTAACTTTTCGGTTTAACTTTTAATTTTCTATTTGATTTACTTTAATAACTTTTATTGTTAAAATTGACTAATTTATTAATTAATCGTTTAGTTTTATAAATTAATTAATTTTTGTAAATTATAATCAATTAAATAATTTTTATTTAACAATTTTTTAATTAAACTTTAAATTTTTTAATAAGTAAAGATAATTTCGTCTAATTATATTTAAAAGTTTTTAATTTTATTCAATATTTAACCGATTTTATGATTAAACTTCTTATCTTATCGGTTTAACTTTTGATTTGATAGATAAAGCAACAATTTCATAACGATAAATATATTAATGTATTTGAGCTATTGTTTACTTTTTTTAGTTAGTAAGTTAATAATATTTTAAAATAAACAGATAAATTAATATTAATTTTCTCTTTTTGTTATGAATTTATAATCCCTAATTATGAAAGTTTAGGAGATTAAAATGGCACCTATAACTTTTCTTTTTATTTATTAAATTAATAATATTTGTTAATTAAGTCTTCCTTTACTTTTCTTTTATTCATTAAGTTGATAATATTTTAATCTTTATCTAAGGTTATAAATTATTAAGCTTCCCTATTCTAATGTTATTAAATTGATTTTCAAATTCTATGATATGTATTTTATAGATGCTAACACACCATATTTAATAGAAAATGATATAAAAAAATTAAAATATAAAGATAAATAAACTAATTTTTAAATAATAATAATAATAATAATCACAATTAAATCCAACTTACTTACGCATCAGATCTTTTGTTCCATTATTTCATTAAATCTTATGAATCTACGTAAATATCTAGATAAAATTGTTTAAAACAGGACTGAAACGTCTTTATGGCACAGAAGATTTGGTGTGCTTACTTACTTTTATCATAGCCATAAACAGTATAGAGTATTGATACCGGAGTGGTATCAGAACCACAAACAGTACCGAGTGGTTTTTTATTGTGTTTGTGATTGAGTAAAGTCGGTAAAACCGAATACACCAACGTTAATCTAAGTCCAAACTCTTTACCTCTAAGAGCTCTCGAAGCTAATTGTACAGTTCTAATGGTTCACATGCATTCTAGTGCAAAAGATTACAAAAATGGAATTGAAAGTCCAAATCTCTCTGGAGTTTGCATTGACCTTTTTCTTATAAAAAGGTTCCTACAACTTTCACGTTCCTATAAAGAATCTCATGATGATCACTATCTTCACCCAGAAATTAAGTATTCTTATTCCCCGATAGGCAGGCATCTTAGCATTAATTAATGGTTGAAAAACTACCAACCAGATTCCTTCCTCCCAAGGTAAACGACACCCCCTTTTCCGACTGTCCATGAAGAGACTCTTCGGAATCCGATTCGGAACGGCGGACGGAACTAGATTTCACATCTTCAATTCTGCCAAGTTCTGTTACGATTTGGATAAAATTTAAACTGAGGGTCAGCTCTTAACTCCACTCGAATTCTCTTTTTAAAATAATATCATCTTAATCACATCTAACTCAAGACTATGCTACTAATCCGAAAGCTACGTATGGTCCACAGAGCCATTGATGGAGATCCATGCATAGCCATTAAGCCTGCCTATATTTAGCATCAATGTCCTAGTTGCCCTAACATGGAAGTGAAGGGCTAACTAAGGGAGGAAAGATGAACCCTACCTTTCCTTTTATCTTACATGCAAGCAAGATAGGTGATTAGGACTATTTTTCTTTTCATATGGTGAAATTTGTATAAAATAATTTCTGAATAGGTATTAATTAAATTATTAAATATATAATGATTCATAAATTATGTCTTTTATATGAATTGTCTATTAAATTAATAATTTAGAGTCACATGATAAAATCTATTTAAGTAACATTTAAATTTTTTGTATTCATTCGTCTTTTTTTAAATTGAGATGATTTATAATCTTCTTATTAAATTTTTAAATTTTAATTTATTAAATTAAATCTTAAAATTTGAGATGATTTATATTTTTTAATATATAGTACTTACCTCCTAATTATTCAATCCAGACTTTCTTAATTTC
>JAOQMP010000128.1:112394-141097 GCA_027563575.1 Erythroxylum pedicellare | reverse complement strand
TTGTCAGAATCATTATCAGAAGATGACATCTGTATCAAAATATATAAAAAGATAAATAATAAGCTTATTGTATAACATGATAACATTGCAATAATCGAGACACAATAATAATAAAGTACAATTTAATTCATTACAACAAAATTAACCAAACAAAAATCCAATATAACACATTAATAGTAGCAAAATCCAAAACAACACATTACAAATAGTCCAATATTAGTAACCAAATACATGCCTAATTTATTACAAAAACCACAATCATTTCATTGTCTTAAACCATTCGATTTGAAGCTCAACATCCTTAAGCTCAACAAACATCTCTCTATTTTCCTTCTTCAAAAAAATTTGGTAGCTAACATAAACAGTTCACTTCCCTTTTCTATTTCATTTATACTTCGTAAGATGTTCAGCACCTCAGCAATGCTATAACCAGGTTCATCTCTTTTAATAGAGCTCATTAAAGTTCTACTCTCTATTGCATCACATATGCGGTCCAAATTTTTATTTAACTTTTCTGTTGCCCCTATTCTAGTATCATTTTTCTTTCTTTTTTTTCCCCCTTTCCTTTTGTAGAGGTTCCTAAAGTTGGAGTTGATGAACCAATCTCATTATGAATATTTTCAATTTCTGGATTGACAGCAAAGCCTTCAGAAAGGTCATCGTCAAGATCATATCAACTAGGCTTTCTCTACACGCCACATCAGCATCATTTGGTACAAAACCTAAAAAAGGTGCCCAACCTCCTTCTCCTGTAGCTGCAACATCTTTAAATAAAATATTCAGTTGTTCAATATGTTTAAAACCTTTAGTTCGAAATTTGGCAGCCTCAGGATTTTCCTACAATAATATTGTTTAAGTTATTAAATTATCAAGTAATATTAGAACAATGTAAATCTAAAGCTTAAATGCTTACCTTCAATTTCTTTTCCCACCATTAGTCACTTGCATCAATAGTTTGATTAGTAGGATCCCATCCGAATCCAGTTTCCTTACCTACTAAATTTGTCCAAAGTTGCCAATTCCTTTTTAATCCATCCCATTTATTCTTAAATTATTTGTATTCATAGTTCTTCTTAGTTTCATGAGCAAACTTTGAACCTCTATTTTTCCATCCAATCTTGTTAAAGTGACCATTTGGTCGATTTCCAGCTAATGTCTCTTCCACAAAAATTTTGATTAAAATTTCAAGAGTTCTATCATTCCACTCCTCTTTAATCATTTTTTTCAATTTATCCCCACCTTGAATATCTTGGCTTGGTATTGACATTTTCTATCAACAAAAAAATCCCTACTGCATATAATAATAAATTTAACAAGTATAAGGAAATATAAAAGCATAACCAAAATGACTATGGAAGTTTATACATGTACAAAATGGTCATAGCATTTACAACAAAAAGAAACCAATGATATTGTACATACAAGTTAACTAAATCTTGATCCGAGTGAAACCAATGATATTGTCACCGTATTCAACGTTTACTGTACTTCAGTAATATAAACATGTAAGAGTTCTCATATAGCAATAGATCACAACAACTGTTCTCATAGCTACAAACGAAACAACTGTAGGACTGAACATATGCTCAATTTCAAAAAATTCAGAACACAAACAAAATATTGAGCTTACCTCAACAACAATAAAAGCTTCGTCCGCTTCTTTCAGCCTCACAAGTAATTCTGCAAATCTGTTTTTTAAATTTTTTGGTTAGCCTCACAATATAAGATACCAACAAAAGTTTTGTAGTTTTTGTAAATTATCAATAGACTCTTAAAGTTTGTCCATTCTGCATAAACTAAAATGTGAGTTATCTTATGCTAAACTAGCCAAGCCTAAAGGAAACATCCTTATTATTTCTTGGATATCGAATTGATTAGATGGAAAAGTTGAATGAGAGACAACTTAAGGCAAGAGTAATAATGTTTACAATTTGCAATTTGACATTACATAATAGCATGTAGCCTAAGATGCAAACAGACCTCATCATTCTGCGTTGTTCAACGCAGACTTGCTTAACAAGTTTACTCTTAACCGATATATATATGTATGTAACGAACAATTTTTACTCAAGTTTGGGGTTTTCAACTATCTAAAGTGTAATTTTCAAGTATACAGGGATGGTAAAAGGGTTGTATCGTTATATTATTTCCATTGTTTTTGCTTAAACCTGGGAAACTATTAAATTCAATTCTAAGATTTAGCTTTTTATCTCAATTTACATCAAACCCAAAATGAAGCTTCTCTGAAAGAAATCCAAGGGCAGAAAGCATTCAACTTTATTACAAATTGTTAAGCAGAATCGATGGAAGAGTCTGGTGGTTTAACAACATCCATGTACTGTTGATGATTAATTCTAGCATTCATCTAATTATGCGTGTTTGTGGACTATTACACAATTACAGGCTATTTAATAGAAATTCCCATATATGTCAAGAGAAGATATACATAGTAGGCCTTAAGCCACAAAAGCATCCAACAAGTTTTTGACATATATGTAAGTGACCCTAACAAGTTTATTTTTTATAAAAAAGAAAGCAAAGGCACAGAGATACGAGGCTCATTCTTGAGAAGTAATTAGTCATTTAATGCAGGAACATGCAGACGAAGGTCTGTGTCTGCGTGCTCCTACATTGAAGGTAGACGTTCGACGTCTGGCTTCAACGCAGAAAAATAAATTTTTAGAACTAATAAAATTATAAAGAAGAAGAGCTAACCTGAGAAGGTGAGAGGGATTGATGAGCAGAAGAAACAAAACAGTCCGCTAGTAATTTTATTTACGTAAGACCCAAGAGGAGAACAGATAGTGTTTGAGGTATTCTTTACGTAAGTGACGGAAAGTAAGAGAAAAAATAGCTTCCCGAAAAAGTTAAAATTTGGGGCTTTTCTGAAAAGCTCCAAATTTTAGCTTCTGAAAAAATTGTATTTTGGCTTTTCAAAAAGTTATTTCTACTGTAAAAGCACTTTTGAAATTTTCAGCCAAACAGTCATGTTTTTTCTTAAAATGACTTTTGCAGTGAAAAAAAGTACTTTTGGAGTATCCAAAAGCCGAACCAAACATGTACTTATACTTTTATAGGTTTTTAACTTTTTAATGGAGCATTATTTTAATGGACCTGTAAGTCGCCACGTGCGTAGTGGAGCTCTAGTTTTCTCGAATTGCCACGTGCGGATAGTAAACAATTTTGCCCGTGTAAACATGTATTCCATTTCCCTCCCAAATCGCGCCGATTCAAAACCCAGCCATCTTCTGTTCTTCCCTTTTCATGTCAACGGAAAACCCTGAATTGGGCAAATGCCAATCACTGAAGAACAGAGGCAGAGAGCTGAAGCAAACCGATTAGCAGCCCTAGCCAAGAGAAAAGTATTCTCAGAATCCATTATCAACCAACAAAAGCAACAACAAAATCAAAATCCTTGGAGGCTCTTCAAGTGTCGAAAGCTCCGTTCCGATCTCACTCCCTGTACCCATGACCCAAGGTCTCCTCCTTTGATCTCGGATGGGCCAGATTCAGGGACCCAATTTGTTGAAAAATTCTTGGTCAGGCTTGAAATTTGCTCCCCTGACTCTTTCTCCGTCACGCCCAAGGCTTTGCAGGGGTTTTCTTGTCCAGGTGTAGAGGAGTGCTTGAAGATATTAGCCGATTGTTTATCCAATGTAAGTGGAGGGATGAATGTGACTGTCTTAATTAGTTAGGGTTATTTTTGCTAAAATTGATAGTTTTGAATATTGCTGTTAATTGGTTAATTAAAGTACGCTTTTTGTTGCCAGTTTAAGTAACATTACTAATTTCTGTTTTAGGTGATGCCTTCACATTATACTCAAAATCATGGAGGTGGAAAGGCTTGTGTATATAAGCTCAGAGATTATGATGCAGTTTTAAACAGTTTAAAGAACTATAAGGGCGTTGAAATTGAAAAGATACCTTTTGGAACACTCAATGTCATCCAAAGACTTTCTCATTCCTTTGATATAGGGCGGTGGGCACCTTGCAGGCCTACACATTTAACTGATGAACAGGTTGATGAATTGATTGCGAAGTTGCCAACGAAGCTATTAGATGCTTTATTGCCTTTCCAGGTCGACGGCTTACGATTTGGTCTGCAAAGGGGTGGTCGGTGTCTTATTGCAGATGAAATGGGGCTAGGGAAAACACTCCAGGTAATTGTTTTGTTGAAAGTTTCTTAGTGGTTCTGATGTAAACCTGGACAGCTTAAGGGCATAATCTTGATGCCAATATGAGCACAATGGTTCATTTCTTTTTCATGTCATAGCACATCCCTATTGCATTTTCTTGATGATTTTGTCAGAGGTTGATGCTTTTTATTGTCAAAGGTTTCATTTTTGGATAAGACATGATTTGTGGTTATCTTGGCTGATTCATATACTATATTAGAAAGCATTTGATTTTTAGATACAGAGTTGAGTTGATAGTTTGTAGTTTTTGATAATTGTCTTAGAAGAGGGTGTGAACACATAACCATTGTGTACGTAATTTGTTTTCAGGCAATAGCTATTGGAGGGTGTTACATAGATGAAGGCCCTATACTTGTTGTTTGTCCAGCTGTTTTGCGGTTTTCTTGGGCAGAGGAGTTAGAGAGATGGCTGCCCTCATGCTTGCCCTCTGAGATCCACCTTGGTATTGATTTCTCTTGTTCAGCTTCATTTTTCTGCCCTTTTGTTTCATTTCTCATTTTATCCCTTTGATTGGAGTAGAGTGGCTAGAGAGGCATGGTGATTTGAGGAAGAACTAATCTCACTTAATAGAAGAGTATCTTGTTCTACAATGCTCCAGAATTCTAGTGTTGTGCTAATTTAATGCTATGTATATGGTTTTGTTCATGTAGTAGACTCATAAGACGAATTATCTAATGCTGGCCATAGTAACAACTTAAGTCACGTAACTTGGTTTTTCATTCCTATTTAGTTTTGTTGGATTTGGAATCTTCCTTGCATTCTTTTTATGTGTCACTTAAGTCATTAACAACGCAGCAAAGGATCTCTCTCAAATCTCTCACTCTGTCTTTATTGCTCCAGTTCACACTCAATTCAATTCAAGTAACCTGCAGCCTGAAATTAGATAGGATTTGGATATACGTCTTTTGCTTTTATTCCGGCTCTACTTTTCGATTGTATTAAAATTTTGTACTTGTTGTTTGTTTTGGTCCTTAATTTTGGGCTTTTAGTTTCAACTCTTTTTTTTTTTCTTGTATTTGATTGTTAGATGCATTTGTGACTAATTTTTCTTCAGTGTTTGGTCATCGAGATAATCCTGAATATCTACCAAGATACCCCAGAGTTGTGGTTATCTCTTATAAAATGCTACATCACCTTCAAAAGAGCATCCTTGTTCGAGAATGGGCTCTCTTGATTGTTGACGAATCTCACCATGTACGCTGCTCAAAGAAGAAGTCGGAAGCTGGAGAGGTTTGAGCTTTACATAATGTGCTACTTTAATAAATCACATTCCAACAAATTTTGCCCAGTACTATTTTCTCTTTCTTGTTTAAAAGTTTATTTGTGCTTATACAGATGTTGAAATGATCTATGCTTCTCAAATGAGAATTCTAGAGTTTTCTTTGAATACCAAATCTTCTTTGCCTCACTTTTTCTCTCATGGCTCTTTTCTAATTGACTGTACTGAAGCACTTTATTAGGATTAAATCACAGTTGTGTTACTAAAATGTGCACTATGCATGGTTAGGGCAAAGGGACAGTACGCAGAGCTAATAGTTAAAATAGTGCAATTTGTAATCTCTAAGAAGCTTGAATGATGCTATTTTAGAATAAACAGAGTGAAGTATTGGCATGGTTGTTGTTGTTTGTGCTATAAATTTGGAAATCATACTGTCATTGATACCATACACTTATCAATGGGCAGAAGATTTACTTTTATGTGTTGATTTCATCAACTATCAGTTTCAACGATTACAATAACTTGTTTTCATATACAAATGAAAAGTTGTTAAAGAAATTTCTTAATAAACCTACAAAATAATGTGTGACTATATATTGGACTTTCCTTTACTATCTGCTTGTGACCAGTAAAAAGCTGAATAATATTGTGGGAGAAATGTGGGAAGAAATATTCTACCATTGATCATCCATTCATAAATATGTATATGATGAAAATAGGAAAAAACCATCGGCATTCTAGCATTATTGACTGCCCTAATGTCTCAAATATCCTACTCCTTGTTTTGCAAACCTAAACTATTATTATTTTACCAGACAATGCTCCCGATGCAAATGTTTCAATAAGCCAAAATTATTAGATGAGATGGTGAGCATAGGTCTGTATTCTAGAGCAGAAACCAGAACTTGTCAATGGATTTGTGTTTTCTTTTCTTTTTCCTAATAATAATAACACAAAAGATGCTGAGAATGTAAGACATATGCGGATAACTTCTCTATCTAAATTAATGCTAGATTCTTTCATTTGCTCTTAGTATCTTGGTGATTTATTCTTTCACCATTTCATGTCTAAACAGGTAAAAGCTGTTCTTGATGTGGCAGAAAAAATCAAACATATAGTTCTTTTGTCTGGGACACCTTCTTTGTCCAGGTTGTAGCATGTGCTTTCCACACAAGTCGTTATCATAGTTATTATTCAATACAATCGCTGTGAACCACTTTTTGTTTCTCTGAAATGTCAATTTTTCAGCCAAATGGCTATATATATATATTAATTTTCCTTTTTGGATTTTAGTGACATGTATTCTCATCTTTTTTTCCTGCAAATTCCTAGGTGATCATAGGCCATACGACATTTTTCATCAGATAAACATGTTATGGCAAGTTTCCTTGACAAATGTACTTTGTTCACATGCTTCTATTAAATTTTGGTTGATGCCAACTTTCTATTGCTATTGTTGTTTTATAGGCCTGGTTTATTGGGTCAGAGCAAATATGATTTTGCAAAAACTTACTGCGCTGTCAAGTTTGTCCAAACTTCTGAAGGGAAATGTTTCCAGGTAAGCTCTCTATGTTGTCAAAGAAGACAATTTTAAAATGAAAATATGACTTGGATAATGAGATCTCTAGGTGGTTGGCTTAGTAGATAATGTAGTATTTTTGCTTGATGTGTTGTCACATAAAAGTTTAACACGGCTTGGTTTTTAAGAATGAAGTCTTTGGGTGGTAATGAGATTCATGTTGTAGGATTTTTCCAGAGGCAGTCGCTTGGAGGAATTAAACATCTTACTTAGGCAAACAGTTATGGTATGCTCTTGTTTCCATATGCTTAATGTTGTGCGTGCTACAGTCAATATCATGCGGTTTATATTTCTGCTGTCTTACCCCCTTTTTCCACCCCTCGCTTCCTTTCCTTTTCCTTTGTTTGTTATACTAGAGCTGTTGTTGACTGATTACGAATCTTTGTATCATCTCACATCTGAAAACATACATAAAGTTTTTACCCATTTTTGTACGTTTTGTGCTAGTATTAGATGGTTGGTTCAATGTGTATTACATCAGTCACTTATAAATGCCATTCCTTTTTCTTCCATTATTACTTTTCTTTGGCCAAATTTTTAGCATTGGAATTTTCAACAATTTCTTGAGGAGCTTCATGTAGTATATCCCTACGTATGCCTAATGACCTGCTAGCCAAATGTCTACTTGCAAAATAAATTGGGTGAAGTGATTCTACATTAGGGTTGAATGAAGCTACGGTATTGGGTAGGCAATGTTGACAGTAATCAAATCGAGCGAGAGTGATAGAGAGAAAGTCAAGGTTTCAGAGTTTTCAAGATTTATTGTAATCATCCCTGATTGACAGGAATTATATTAATTGTAGAATCCTTGAAATGGTGACATTCTTATGTAAATTAAGAGATGTTATTGCCGATAATGATATCATTCCCCTTCTTAAATATGGATCTCGTTTATTATGTAAGATACATAAATTGAATAAGAATGGTGCGGCCTTTTTGGTCATTGTGCCCAAGATTTAGTCTTTTATGGGCAACTCACCTAAATCTTGTGGTTATCTTTCTTTCCTACTCTCTTTCTTTTGTTTCATATTTTAATACAAGGGATTGAGAGATTTTTTGCTATAGTGGGTTCTTTCGGAGAATATTTTTTTTCTTCTTTCCATGTGGCTATATCCTATTTCATTTACAAGTCACTACACACTTTCCTTTTAGTAGTCACCTCACTTTGATAATTTTGTGTTGTAGATAAGACGCTTGAAAGAGCATGTGATGGAGCAGTTACCGCCAAAGCGTAGGCAAATTATAAGACTATTTCTAAAGAAGTCAGATATAGTTTCTGCAAAAGCGGCGGTTGGGGTGTACAATGGTGACACATCTGGAAATAATACTGATGAAGCCATGCAACTAGAGAAGTTAGAAGAAACATGTGGTATTTATTGGTTTCTTGCATGTGCCAAGACTTTAGTATGCCTTCAACGTGGTTTCTTGTAGTTTGTTAATAATAGAAGTGTTTAATTTTCTGGAATCTTGCTACCTAATTTTCCATGCTACTGCTTATTAATAAGGATGCTCTTTCTTCAGGAAAATATACTAGGTTTAGTGAACAAATGATGATTTTTTTGTAAATGTTATTCTAGGTGAGGCTTTAGAATGTGATTGACCAAATATAAAAAAAGGGCTGTGAAAACTAACTTGACAAGTTTACTAGGTTTGCTCCAATTTAACCCCACCCACTTAGCCATTTCAACTAAAAAAAATGAAACGATGTTCATTGAGTTGACTGATGTACGCTAGCTACTCATAAACATGATGCACAAAGGTTCAATTGAATTGGTTTGTTGTTCTGATCAAACTTCAAAGGCAAAATTGATAAGAGTTCTAGTTCATATGTGCAAATGTTTATATCTGTAATTTACTAGGCCAATCCCAGAGATCATTGGAAGGCTTAGTTTCTTTTGAATAACATAGATTTTTGGCCACTTTTGGTAGCAATTATGTGTGTATTAGGATCTTGTCAAGGAACCATTCTACTCTAACTAACCATGTATTATTCTAACATTCCCTTTCGTAGGAAGTTTGGACAAATACAACATCTTGTAACAGGTAGAAATTGAACTTGAAATTGAGACCTCTTAATTGTAAAAAGGTTTGATACCAGCAAAGAAACCAATAAACCCAAAGACTTAAACAGATGAATGAGGCCTAGGAATTGATCATATACTGATTCAATGTAGACATATCAAGATCTATTAGTTGCTTTTAGTCAGTTTATAATGTTTTTTCGTAATTAAAGGAATGGCATGGTCATTTGCATGTCAGCTAATAATTGAATTATTGATCTAATGGCATTTACACTGAACTAATGGTGGCTGCTCTATTGCTTGCAATCACACATATCCCTCATAAGAGGGATTTACTTCCAATTGCCATAATACCAAAACCTGAATATTGTTGCATCTATTCCACCGTTTTTTTGTATATACCTGATAATTAGTGGAGATTGCTTTGGTTCAGGGCTTGGAACCTTTTATGGATTTAAATATATCTCTTACAAAAGCATAACAATTTCAAAACGACTCTTCTAGGTCTTAATGACTTCATATAGACTCCTCTATCTAATTAGGATCTATACTTTGAAAGGTTCGAATTTCAAGATGTAATTGTCACTTAATGAATGATAAGTCACTTGATTTTGTAATTGGTGCATCGCCCCCACTTCATCACTATGCAAACTATTAACTACTTCCTTCTTTTTCAGAAAATGAGGCTCGATGCAAATCTAGGAAAATTTCCTACCAAGAGCTTGGCATTGCAAAGCTCTCTGGGTTTTATGAATGGCTATCCATACATCCACTTATTTCAGAGCCAGATACATTAACTGAATTTGACGTAGTTCCTAGGCCGCAAAAGATGTTAATTTTTGCCCATCATCATAAAGTTCTTGATAGAGTGCAGGTAAGATGACTTCTATTTTGTCCTTCCTCATTACATGGTTCAATCATTTATTCTTGTGAAAAGGTGGTGAATTATTATTTTGTTCTAAGCTCTTTGGATATTATATTGCCGGACTACCAAACTAAGGAAATAAACACAAAATTAAATTGGCCAATAACTAGTAGTTCAAAAATGCTTATGTAACCTAGGAAATTGATCATTCAACCCTAAACCAATTTAAGTAGTTCCAATCTAAACATGCTAATTTGTAGGTTTTTGTAATATTTAAAGGGAGTGGACGAATCTCAATTGCTAAAAAACAATGCTGGAACTGATTTCTTTTACATTTCTTGGAACTACTAATTTTTTAGAATAATATTAGACCCATGGTGTTTGCCTTCCAAAATGAAATTTATCTTATGGTGGTGTTGTTTTACATCTTTGAGGATTAGCTTATATCTATATATTTTTGTTATATGATTCAGATAAAGGATCCCTTGTATAAAGAGATTCTTGTAATTTTTCTTGTAGCTAGCCTAAACTTGTAAATAGGTAGTACTTGCCTCTTAGGGATTTAGTAGTTCTTATTGTTGTCATCATCATCATCATCATCATCATTATTATTATTATTTTTTTTCTTTTTATTATTATTAGTATTATTACTACTAGGACTATCACCACCACCACAAAACTATTACTATTATTTTTTTAATTATTATTATTATTATTATTATTATTACTACTACTATTATTACTAATATTCGCATCATTAATATTATCATTATTAACTTTTTCCTTCATCTTTTTTTTATTACTATTATTATTATTATTATTGTTATTATTATTATTTTTCCCTCTCTCCCTCTCTTTCTCTCTCTAGCTCTATCTCTCTATCTCTCTCGCTCTCTCGTTTTCTTTCCTTTCTTGTGGGTCATTTGGAAACAATCTCTCTATTAGCTAGGGGTAAGGCTGTGTATTATTGGACTTCCCAAACCTCGCATATTAGCGGGATTTATACTGGGTGTTGTATAATATTATTAACTGTCATCTGTGTTAACACTCAGTTAAATTCCACTATAACTTTTTGATTCTTGACTGTGTAATGCTTCTAGTTTGATGTCTAGGTTAGTCCGAAACCATTCCCTTACTATCTGCAACTTCTATTTTCTTATTTAAGGCCTAAATTGACCTCGAGGATATGATTTTGCCCTAGACTTAAGACCCTGAATTTTCCCTTTATTTTGTATTAGGAGTTCATATGTGAGAAAAAAGTTGGGTTTGTTCGCATTGATGGAACAACACTTGCAAGAGATAGACAAATAGCTGTGCAATCATTCCAGTCATCCAATGAGGTACATCTTGGATTCATTTCACAATATGTTTTTGCCTAATTACTTTCTTTTTGCCATTTTACCCATTGTTTTTATACTTCTAGGTATTCTCTTCTTACTAAATTTGATGATTTTGATACGAATAAATTAGCTTGAGTTAATTATTGAGTGCAAGTATCATATTTAGCTTTCTGCTTGGTCAACGTACTAACCTTATTAACCTTGATTTAGTTTGATGACATGAGATTACCCCAAGGTTATATTCTCTTCTATCATCCATATTCTAAGTTTAACTTTACCTTTAGGCATATCATGGGCCCTAGTAATGACTATTGTTATGCAGCGTCACCTTTATCTAGAGATTGATGTATGAAACTGCCATAATTCCACTCATCTCATGCTTTTCTATTTTAAATTGATGGGTTTCGAAAGAGTTACTCCTTAAATTTACTCCTTAAATAACAACTAAATTATGTTTTTGATTGGTTCAATCAATAGGTGGGTTCGTGTTTTGACTGTTTTCTTGTTTACATTTTCTACTTCCTCAGTTGTCAATTTGTTATTGCACTCACTCGACTTGTGTTGATTATATGTTTGTATTACTTCTTTTCTCTTTTTTGAAACTCTAATCGCTATAGCTCAAAACAATTTTTTCCCCTTTATAGGAAACTAAAACATTAATCCACCCATTTACTAGGTGAAGATTGCAATAATTGGTGTAACTGCTGGGGGCGTTGGACTTGATTTCTCTTTAGCACAAAATGTTGTGTTCTTGGAGTTGCCTCAGTCCCCATCTTTAATGCTTCAGGTATGATATTAATTTAGTTGTCCTTTTTATGAATATCGAGTTAGTAGCTCAACAATAGTTTATATTGGAAATAATGTGCACTGTAAGCTACAACTTTCCTGTAATTCTTGTTTTTGGACGTTGTTTTAATTGGGAATCCTAGGGATTAGATTAATTTTTGATGTTTCTCTCAAAGTATTTCCTTGTAAGTAGATTGCACTCCTAACTTTTAACTAAAAAAGTCTTAGCATATTCAAGGGATTGAACAAACGGCATGGTTAGAGAGGGATTGAATCCTTTTTATGTTTTATGGCCAATGTGCGTGTTGGTTGTTGTGCCTCATCAACAATAAGTTTTTGGTTGAACGGTTCTTTTAGATGGGAGTGTGATATGATAGGCTTGTGGTTTCTCATCATTTTCAACTCAATGAACTTCCCTTGAGCATAGGAGTGTGCATTTATTGTAATTCAGTTGTGGCCATTGCAACAACTTGAGTTTTTGAGTTAAAGTGTACATGGACATTGCATTAGGCCCTTAACAATCGTTATAGTACCTTTAAAATTTCCTCTTTAGCATAATGGATGGCAAGAATGTACTTCTTTCAAACAAATGGACTTCTGTTTTGGGGACTTGTTAGAGTTATGTAGGATTATATTATGTGATTCACTCAAAAGTTTAAGGTGTTTGGTTTAACACTTTCATGGAAATTTTTACTCAAGTTAAGTCCCATTTTTGGTGGCGATGATATTGCCATTATTGAGCATTATTGTGTTTGGATAGATGCTTTTGATGTCCCATAAGATTTAAGGTAACGAATGCAATGATCAAGGTTTTAAATAGTGAGGTTGCAGGTACTTGTGGCAATTGCAATTAATGCAGACACAATTGTGGCTATAGTGGGCCACAATCAGCCTCAGTTGCAACTTTGATTACAATTAAAAATCGTGATAGTTCTTAATTGTAGTTATTGGTTAGATTGTTGATCAATTACCCAAAGCCGCTGTTACATCTCCTAAAGTATATGAGCGCTTTACACATGGATCTGGCAATAACTCAGTGAACAAGTCAAATTACTTGGTCTATTTTATCAATTATTTTGCAGCTATTAATGGCTAGAAACTACTTCTAGTCCTTATAAAAGGGACAATTATGTTTCTCTATATATTGAATATAGTCCTTCTCTAAGGGACAGTTATGTTCCTATATATATTGAATAAAGACAATAGGCAAGAATAAGTTGCCTTTTATCTAGAAACAAAATATCGGAGACTGAAGAGTTCTCTCATCACTAATGAGCTCTCATATTCATTAGTAAATTCAACAAGGGAAGAAAGGTTGAAAAACGCTTTTAGCCCTTTCTAGTTTTGTTATACAGAGACCCATAACTAGATCCTACAGTAGGGGCCTTAATATTTTGGTATCAGAGACTACTATGGGTGACCCAAACCGTTCAGTACCACAGTGGTTGGATGCATTCTTGGTCCAATACCAACAAGATCAACAGATGTATAGGGAAGAACGAGAATGTGATTGTCAAGATTTGCAACCCAACTTCAGGAGATGATGCGAGAAGGATCTCAAAATACTCGCTACCGTCGTGAACACAGAGAGGCTGCAATGTCGTCAACCAAACCGATTAATTCTTTTTCATACACAGGGAGGTTGCATTGTCGCTCAGCTAGACCATGACTGAAATAAGCCACAGGATGACCTTGTAATAAAACTGCCCCAATTCCTGAGCCACAGGCGTCACATTCAATAACAAAATCTTTGGAGGAATCCGGAAGTGCCAGCATTGGGGTGGACGTCATGGTTAATTTTAGCCTTGCAAAAGCCTAATTAGTATCCTCTAACCAAGCAAAAGAGTTCTTTCGGAGCATTTTGGTGAGTGGGGTAGCAATGACACCATAATTAGATACAAACTTACGGTAATAGCTTGTTAAATCAAGAAATCTACGAAGTCCTTTAATTGTTGTCGGTCTTGGCCACTCTACCATGGCATAAATTTTGGAAGGATCCGCCTGGACTCCATTGCTCGATATTATATGACCTAAATACGTGATTTGCTGTTGCCCAAATGAACATTTTGACTTCTTTAGGTGCAATTGATTTTTTTCCAACAATTGGAAGACCATATGTAGATGTTCAACGTGTTCCTTCTCTGTTTTACTGTAGACCAGAAT
Organism: Erythroxylum pedicellare; assembly: GCA_027563575.1. Lineage (NCBI taxonomy): Eukaryota > Viridiplantae > Streptophyta > Magnoliopsida > Malpighiales > Erythroxylaceae > Erythroxylum > Erythroxylum pedicellare. The sequence goes on along the minus strand of JAOQMP010000128.1, from coordinate 126,928 downwards.
ATTGTCAAAAAGACTAATACAAATCTGCAGAGATATGAAGAGAATACCTCATTCATGAGAGCTTGAAATGTAGATGGTGCATTTGTTAATCCAAACGCTATTACAAGAAATTCAAAGTGGTCGTGGTGAGTTCGAAAAGCTGTTTTCTCCACATCTGGTTGCCACATCCGGACTTGGTGATACTCAGAAGCAAGGTCGAGTTTTGTAAAGTAACTAGCTCCATGTAATTCCTCCAACAATTCGTCTATCACCGGTATTGGAAACTTGTCTGTAACTGTTCTCACATTCAACTCCTGGTAGTCCACACACATCCGCCATGAACCATCCGCTTTAGGAACTAGAATCACTGGAGAAGAGTATGGAGAAGTGCTGTGTCGGATAACTCCCTGTTGTAACATCCTAGTACACTAATTTTCAATTTCCTCTTTTTGGGCATGTAGATAGCGATAGGGTCTCACCACCACTGGTTTCACCCCCAACTCTAGAGGAATCCGGTGATCACAACGGCGGGACAGCAGTAATCCCTAAGGTTCAGAAAAGATGGTCAAAAAATTTGAAAGAAGGGTTTGAATTTGCTACTCCTTATCACCGACCATCGACAATGCCCTCACTTCAGAAGCTTTAGATGAGCTCTGTTCCTTTAAACCATACAAGGTAACGGGCTGGGTCTCAATTTTAAAAGGCATCCACAAATTTTCAAAGTCCCACAATATGGGCCCCGGAGTCTTTAACCAAATAATTCCGAGGGCCACATCCACTTCACTAAGGTTTAAAACCTATGGAGTCACCCTCACCGTGACTACACCCATATCAATGGCCACTTCCATACAATTTCCTAAACACTCAACCAATTCACCGTTAGCAACCCACACCTTTCCAACAGTGAGGAATCAATGAAATTATGGGTACTCCCTGAATCTACTAAGGCTATCACTGGCACCCCATTCATCGTTCCCTTCACTTTCATGGTTTGTGGTCCCTTTTTGTCTGTGATTGCATCCAACGAGATTTGTGGCTGTGCTGCTTCATAAATTTGTTCCAACTCGTCCCCATCATCCTCTTTGTCTTTTAAGAACTCTATCTAAAACAAACGTTTACATTGGTGACCCCGTACATAAATTTCATCACAATTGAAACAAAGCCCTTGCTTTCGGTGTTCCTCCATTTCAGTCGGCGTCAACCGTCAAATGGTGCGAGATTTTTGTATTTACGTGGTTGAGGTTTTTGGTAACTTCGCTCGCCGTGATTCAACACTCCGAGGAAATTGATTTTGACCTTCATAGAGTCGTGCGAGGCTCATAGCCGACGCCAACTCTCTGGGTTGTTGAAGTTCCACATCTATAGCTATGTAATCCTTCAAGCCACTAACGAAGATTTCTACTTTCTGTCCTTGTTCCAACGTTCCAGCTCTGGAAACTAACTGCTCAAAAGCCCTACAATATTTTGTCACTGATCCTTGTTTCAATTTTGACAACTCTCCCAATTTTCTGCTGTGAATGGGAGGTCCAAATCGCAAGTTACAATGGCGTTTGAAATCATCCCAACTGAGATTTGGATTATCCTCATCCAATTGCATATACCAAATTTGAGCATCACCTTCCAAGTGGAAAGAGGCAAGTGCCAATTTCTCCTCATTTTGGGTATTCTGGTGACGAAAGAAATACTCGCATCGATTGAGCCATCCTAAAAGGTCATCTTGTCCGTCATACTTCAGAAAGTTAAACTTTGTGACCTTCGTTATAGTGTGACCTTCGATCTGATTAGTAGATCGAGAACTTTCTACACCTTCCTTATCCTTTCCTCGATTACTACGATCTCCCATTGCAGAAAATTCTAGTTTGGATGCTGCTAACTCCTTGGATAATTCTTCGATTTTGGCATCCTTGGCCTTATTTGCCTCTTTCTCCTCGCGCAACAGTTTAAGGATCAAGTCAAGCTGTTGTGTAACCGATTTCCCCATAACCCCTAGCTCTGATACCAATATGTTTGGATCGAGGCTGGTTTGGGGTGTATTAATAGGAATTACTTATATGGCGACTAATTTACTTGGCTCATACTAGACCTAATATAGCCTATGCGGTAAGCATGGTAAACTAGTTTATGAATAGTCTTAAAGAGGTTCACTTACAGGCAACACATAGAATTTTGCAATACCTTAAGGAAACTCTAGGAAGAGAGATTTTGTTCAAAAGAAATGAAGATATGACACTTGAAGCAGATACGGATGCTGACTATGCAGGATTAGTAGTGGATAGGAGATCTACGTCAGGTTATTGTACCTTTCTTGGAGGAAATCTGATCACATGGAGAAGTAATAGACAGGGGGTAGTAGCAGGATCTAGTGCAGAAGCAGAACTTCGTGCTATGGCACAAGGTATATATGAATTGCTTTGGGTGAAAATTATTCTAGAAGACTTAAAGATTAAGTGGGATGCTCCTATGAGGCTTTACTGTGATAATAAATCAGCAATAAGGATAGCTCATAACCCACTTCAACATGATAGGACTAAGCGCATTGAGGTGGATAGACATTTCATCAAGGAAAAGTTAGACAATGGCTTCATATGCACTCCGTATGTACCAACACAAGGACAACTTGCTGACATTCTCACTAAAGGATTGAGTAGCTCAACATTTGAGAACATTGTATTCAAGTTGGGAATGGAAAATTCCTATTCACCAGCTTGAGGGGGAGTGTGAGAATCTGTTCTAATAAGTATAGATACTGTATTAGATAAATATCAAACATAGGAGATAAATATTAGATATAGGATATGTATTAGGATCCCTAAAAATAAGGGATCCTTAGATATGGTTATATTCCTAGTTTAGTGGGATTAGGAAATTTGTTTCCTAATTTATGTTGTACTCTTTTATGTATATATATATCCTATTAAATGTCAATAAAGTGGGTACCTTGAAACCCTAAATTCTGATAAAGGTGAAAATCTATTATGGTTTCTGAAATCACTAATTTGCGTTCGCAATTATTTGAGATAGCTTTCAATGATTTTGTTCAAAAGCATACGCAGCATGTTTCATTGAATAAACATGCATACAAGCATAGATAGGCCAGTGAAGATCAGTTTGACTTTAGAAGCAAAGTCCCTCAAACAGGAGGCCTAGCTGAAAATGAAATAAATTCACAGGACTATCCTAGTAAGAGGTCTATTGTATGGTTACAAAAATAAGTTTGTTTGTAGAGGAGGTATTACCTTTCTCCTAGATATAGTTCTTGTCAATTGAGCAGAAACACCAAAATCTGCAACCTGTCATAAAGTCATAAGGTAATTTGGAATGTCAAATAAATGCACAAACCAGAACCCAAATTTTATGCAAAATTTGAGTATGATTGATCATAGTTTTGGATATAATTCTTATAAACCCATTGTAAAACAGAAAATACCTTAACATCACCACGCTCGCTAAGCAAAATGTTCGCCGCTGCCAAAATATTGCATAGTTTGTCATAAATGAAAGAAACTTAATGCAACGAACAGGGGTAAACAAAAATCGGACGAGCATGCAACAAGGCAATATCAAATAAGTGCATAATCAACAAAAATCATTCTGACAGTATGCTCAAAGAAAATTCCAATTGCCAAGGACAACAACATGCAAGTATGCAAAGGGAACAGACCTTTAATATCTCTGTGAATTTTTCCTTCATTGTGCAAATACTCAATCGCATGCAACAAGTCACGTAAAATATAAGCTATTGATATTTCATCCAATGGAGGACCAGATTGGAGCTGCAACAGATGTTGGCATTAGTTTTCTGAAGAATGACTACAAATACAAGAGCACAGCTATCGAGAATAGGTCCCAAGACTATGAATGAAGACATATTCTATGATTAAAAACAAGAGCAATCCAGTTATTAAGATGCTCCAAAGACAGTTAACCTTCATACACCACACAGAGACAAGTCATGTAGCCTACCAGGTCAGCAACAGAACCACCAGCCATGTACTCCATTATTATCCACAATTTCGTGTGGTGGAGATAGGAACCATAATACTCTGTAATATATTGAGACCGACATTGGGACAGCACAGAAATTTCCTGGCACCAAAGTCAAACAGATAAGCACAATGATCAGGTATTTGTTCTGTTCACAACAAGTCAGATGCCCAAGAGTATGAGATAATACCTTTTGAATGTCATCAATTTCATCCTCACTGCAAATACAGAAAAAGAGTTGCAATCATAAGAATGTTGCATAGATGACAAGAACATGCATGTAACTGATAGAAAGGCATGTTCTAAAAATCTTGCATGCCCATATCTTTCAAAGGAAAACACAAGACAACAAAATTACAATTTATTTGGCAACACAAAAGATCATGAAAAGCTGATTTCTTGTAATCTGAGTTGCCACATAACAATGCACACCACAGATGTTGATAAACTGCAAATAATTAAGTTTTGAATAGAAAAAATCCTCCCTATTTTCCCCTCTGCAACATACTTCTCAATGTTTCATTCTTATATAACGAAAGAGAATTGAAACAAATAATATCGTATCAATTCCTAGGGTTTGAAATTTCCATCATCAAGAATGTAACATGGCTTTCAACAAATAATAAGGGTGATTTACTTAATAAATCATTCAAACATATTAACAATATATGGATGTTTCATCCAGAAAAAACAAATTCAACAACTCTTCCAGTCCTTAAACCATAGCCAAGCCTTTTTTTTTTAAATATCGAAGTTCCTTAAATAGTCTTTGGGAGTCTCTTGGGCTAATTGTACACAAAAGTTGGAAAAGCTACCATATAACTACAATTGGATGCTTGAGGAACCTATCTACATATTTGTTATTTGCAATTCATTGAGTTCCTCTAGGACCAAGCGTTCCTGCAAAGAGAAAGGCATATACACGTACACAGAGAGATCTCGCAAACAATTACAATGTTAAGATAGAAGGCGATATACATTTTTGTTTGAAAAGACTTAAAAATTAATAGTCAGACTCCCTCTAATAGGATAGAGCCAAAAAAAATAAGGCACATGCCATTATCCAACCAATTCTATATACTTACGATTCTTCAAGATCAATAACCTTGATTGCAACATCTTTGCTAAGCTCCTTGTCATACCTGCAAACCAAGAAGGGTAGTGGGGGTAGAAGCTCAGCAAGCAATCTCCAAATTGGATGATAACCATTGTTTCAGGAAAAAAAAAAAGCCTTTTACAATATCCAGTGATCAAAAAAAATTTTGCACAGCCACACAATGTTTGAGATTATTGTCAAGAATAGTAGATACTGCAACATGTTCTAACTTAGTTTTGAAAAGCAAATGGCCATGACTTCATGAAAAACCCAAACATCTGAAACCTCTAAGCAGATAGGAACAACCAAAATAAGACATATTTGTTGCCCCAATTTTGTTCTGAAACTTGCTTTCGCATAGAAAACGTGCTATCACATTAACATCAATAATATTCAACTTTCCATATGATGTATAGCACTTCACATTTTATACAATTTCCTTTTAACAATGATTTTATTTTTTCCCCAAGCATTTGGAATAGAGTAACTTCTTTCTCACAGAAAAAAAATCATAAGAAGTGTTACATACAACATATTGGCCCCATGCAAATTTTTGTTCATACAAGCAATATCATTAATTCTACTGTTTGAGACTGAATATCCCAATAATGCAGAGAAAACATTCAGCAACCACTTGTTAACTTCAATTTGTCATATAGTACAGCACTTAAAGACCTTTCCCTAATTCAGAAAAAAAAGGGGATGCAGGAGCATCCAGAACAAAGCTCAAGAAATGGAGGGAAAGAAACCAGATGGAGAAATGTCTGGAACTCCAGCACAGCATAAAATAGAGACCCTACCGTGTAGTTGTGTCATTAGTCAGTGCTTATAGATAGATGCACTCAATTCTAAGTTGCAAAAATCAAACTTTTACATTGTTGAAGGGATTAAAAAAAGAGAACCTCTTATATCTTGTATAAGGTATTCAATAAATGTTAGCAGCACAAGAAGTTGTACATGACAATAAATGGCTCTATTCTTTTACCAAAACAATGGCTACATTCAAGTTGTGAACACTTACGCTTTATAGACATCACCAAAGGAGCCTCTGCCAATCAATTCCACAGAAGTAAATCTATTCCCAGCAGCCTCGATTAAACCCTCTGCATCAGCCATGTCCATTTTCTCCTACTGCACCCACTTCGCATACAAAATTCAAGCCCAAATTCTACACATGACCCGCATACTTTAAACCCCACTTCTAATTTACCACCAGATTCAAATAACCGGAAGGGCGTCTTCAATTATGGGCTGCTCAAAATTCTGACATAATTCAGACCAACAACACGTTACCAGAACTATATAACACCGCCTCAAACAGAGCGTATGATCTCAAATCATGCGAAGTGAGAAAAGAACAAAAGAAAGAAACAAAATCTAGCCAAATGCAGATTGAGATAAACTAAACTGAAAGCCAAAGCAAATGTTTGAGATACGAGCTTAAAGCAGTGGATAACAAAATGTAGTGTTGGTAGGTGAAGGAGAGTGAAATATGCTAAACAGACAGCCCAACAGAATTACGCCACAATTTTTTTCTTTTGCCCAATAATATGATAACGAAACTCCAACTCACACGGGATGGCTTCAAAATTGGGTTTTTCTTTTCCCAACTCGATTTTCCAGAAAGAAAAGGGATTTTTCAAGCAAAGAGATTGAGAAATAGAATTTGAAATTTGTTACCTGTTAATATCAGCATGAATGAGGTTTCAAGTATCGATCCTTTTCTCCTTCGTTCTCTCTCTAACACTCTCTCGCTGTTTGAATCTTCTTATGCGGAGACAGGCCTTGAGAGGCACAAGGGGATGGGATCGAGAGAGGAAGTGCGAATACTTAAAATGGAGTTCCTGTCTGTCACAATTTCTTGATGTTGTGGTCGGAGAAAATTAATAAACCGTGACTAATTAGCTCGTAAGGAAATCATCTAAAAGATGTTGTATTAACAATCTGATTTTATTTCAAATTGAAAATAAAAATTTTCCTAATAATTTTAATTAATTATTTGAACAATTTTTTATTATTTAAAAATATTTGATAAAAACTTTTAAAAGTATTTTATGAAATTATTTTCAGAAAATACTACTTTATTAATTATTCGTACATGACAATGTTCACAGGATGCTTCTTCTAATATAATAAAAATATTAATCATATAATCATTTTTATTAAAGTAATTTAATATACTTAACAGAAGCTCTTCTATTAATATTTTTATAATTGTCCTGTCAATAAAAATTAACAAAAAATAATAAAATGACTTATTTCAAAATTGTCATAAAATATTTGTTATTATGAGATTTTATAAATCACATTTAATTTTAATGAAAATCATAGAACTATAATAATATCCTTTACTCTATGTTTAAAAAAATAAGTGAATAAAAGCTTGTGCTTTTATTTGAAAACATACAAAAATTTAATTATAAATCATGCATAAGCCATAATTTATCAACTAATAATTTTAGAGTATACAGGAGTATTATAGGTAACTTGAATGACTGGATGAGTAAGGCAAAGGTACTAGAGCGTACCAATAATGTTGTGATACTTAATGGGATCTAAAAGTAGTTGACCATGACTTTTAGATAAAGAAAAGGTGAGGGCAATGGATGTGGTGTCGGGTTTGGATTTATGAAGGCCTATGCAAAGAAGAATACTTTTATTATACCGTGTTTGGGTAAGTAAAAGAGTATTGGATATGGGGATTGCTTCGATGCTAAGTAAATGATGGATATGACCTAAATGCTTAAGTGAGAAGGTAGCGTGAAGATCTTGAATTAGAGAAGTAACGAATGATGGTGAAGATTGGTAACCAAGATATCATACATATGAACTAACAGAAAGGTAATATAGGAGGAAGTAGTGTGAATGAATAAAAAGGCATCTTATTTGGAGGAAGTAAAATAGAGGTCAAAATTTTTTTGACTCAAGTAATGAAACCAAACTCCAAAAAATTGTTTGAAACCGTAAAGGGCTTTATGAAACCACATACATAAAGAAGATGGTGAAGGTTAGTAAAGCCCCGAGGTTGAGTCACAAAAATAGGTTTTTGAAGATGACCTTGAAGAAAGGCATCATCAAGTTGACAAACAAACTAGTTTTATGAAAGAGCAAGAATAAGTATAACATGAATGGTAGTTAGTTTGACAATAGGGCTAAAAGTATTAGTGTAAGCAATCTTTAAAGCCTAATGATATCTGTTGGCAATATGACAAGCCTTGTAGCAGTTAAAGGTACCATTAAAGTCCCTTTTAATATGACAAACCCATTTGTAACTGACAATATTTGCATTAGATAATGGATGAACAACGGCCACAATGAGTTTGCAATAAAGAGCATAAACTTATCAAGCATAGCTTGGAGTTAGTTATAAAATTTGTTTTCTTGAGTAAAGGAAGTGGAATTTGGTGTATTAAAAGGTTGAGTAAGTGTAGAATAAATGGCAAAGTCAGGAAAGGTTTAAGGGATGCAAGTCTAATCCCACGTACAAGTAATCATAGGGTGTGGGTTTAAAGATGGGATGAGGAAGTAAAAGAGGACAAAGGAAGGTGAGATTTAGTGGAAGGAGTTGTTAGAACTAGCAAAAGTAATGGAATTGTGGAAGAGGGAGTGAGCGGGAGAAGGTGAGGTAGGAGATGAGTTAGCATATAGAAATTTAATTTCAAGAAACAAACATAACGAGAAATGTAAAGTTTAGAGGTTTACGAGTCAAAATAGCGATAGCCTTTATATTGGAAAGAATAACCAAAGAAAACGCATGATGTGGATTTGAGGGTAAGTTTGTTAATATGGGTAGATTTTTAAAAGGGAAAGTAGTTAAAATAAAAAAAAATCAAAGGTGAGAAAAGGAAGGATTAGTGAGAAAAAGAAGTTTATTAGGGAACTTATGGTAAAGAATAGAAGTGAGTAACAAATTGATAAGATACACAGCAGTCGAAAAAGCTTCATACCAAAAGGTTTTGGAAAGAGAAGTATGGATAAGGAGGGTAAGACCATTATCTATGATATGAAAATATTTGCATTTAGCAAGGTCATTTTATTAAGGAGTGTAAGGATAGAAAATATGATAGGTGATGTCATGGATAGCTAGATAATGAGTTCAGGAGCTCCATCACATTGAAATATTTTAATAGTGTTAGAAAAGAGATTTTCAACTGTTATTTTGAAGTTTGGAAATGAAAAAGTGCTAGAGACTTTTGAATCAATAGAAAAATCAACCGATGGCAACTAAAATCATCAACAAAAATGAGAAAATAGTGATAACCAAAAAAAGATAGTGACGAGGATGGTTACTAAATATCACAATGAAAATGAGTAAATAACAAAAATGAGGGTCTAGTACTTTTGCCTTGAAAATAAGAGGTATAATTTTTTAGAATATTTGATTTCCTTAAAAAGAAAAGGAAGCAAGCTATAAAGAGTAATTGAATAAGGATGACTCAATCGTTGATGCCATAGGTAAAGCGGAGCAAAGGTGGCTATGAGAGCAATTAGATTGTTGAAATATAGAGGAAACTTCATGGTTAGAGATTATTGTCGATGGAAGCCATGAATTATAATACATTGGTTTTCAGATCCTTCACAATATAACAAAAAGGTTAAATTTAATAAAGCAGGATTTATCTTTAACAAATTTTGCTATCGATAGCATATTAGTAGTCTGATGTGGAATAATTAAAAATCATTAAGGTGAAAAGGAGGAATGTGAGTAATAAGAGTGAGAATAACAATAGAGGAAATAGGAAGAGTTTATCTATTACTGATAAACACTTAACTTAGACTAGTATACAAAGTTGTGGAGTCTATAAAATAAGGATTGGGTATTATATGGGAATTGAAACCAGTATTAGAGAGCCATTCAATGATGTTACAAGAAGTAAAAGGGAAATTATCAAATGAAGACTGGAGATTTAGGGTTGTGAAAGTTGTAGAAAGAGTATTAGGATTAGTTGGAGGTCCAAGTTAATGATTTTGAGATTATGAGGATTAAAAATGATAAAGAGCAATTATGTGGCCTTCTTAACCTTCCTCTTTTCTGGTACAAGAGCGATCTGCTCGGGAGTGGTAAATGCTCTCTTGCAGCTCTTAAAGTTCTTTTTACTAAATTGGAGGTTTATTATGATAATTAGACATGTTAAATTGGTAAATATTAGTGATTTGGGCTTGATGTAGATTAAAGTCGAATGTTTGATTTAGGCCAAAATAAAGGGAAGGCTCACAAGAGAAGACTAACCATTGGAGAACGTTGACTAGATAACAAGCCCATGTGGGCCTTTGAAATAAAAGTCGACCCGTGACACATAATAGAAAGATCAGGGTTATGAGGATTGTAGCTTCATCCTCTTCTCCCTTTTTTGTTGCATCTAATGAAGCTATAAAAGTAGTGTTCCTTGGTGGAGACAATTATGAGTGACATGTCTACTGGAGCATGTGAGTGATAAGATAGAAGGTATTGCTCATGGATGAGGAGTTTTGCCTGAAGCTCTGTGAAGGTGCTGGTGGATTTGTGATGCTTAATAGTTATGATGTACTCATAGTTTGAAGGTAGGGCATTAAGAGCGAATAAGACAAAATCCTCTTATGTAGTTTGGATACCTATAGCGACAAGTTCATCAGTAATGGTGGAGACCAAAGTAAGATAATCATTTATGGAAGGGGCTCCTTTCTTCAATGTATGAAGCTTTCTGCGAAGTTAAGAATGATGAGAACTCAATTGTCGCATGAAGAATTTGTCAAGCCTAACTCTGCGGTTGCTAGTTATATGCAATCCAAGGGGAAGCCTTACAGTGGAGTTGGACAAGGAGCAGTGAGGAGGTAGTATATCAACTTGCCTAATTTCTACCTTTTGACAAAGTCTAGAGATGAGAAATCAACATCTGATGGAGAGACAGTGCCATCAACATACCCTAGAAGGTTATATGTAATAACAATTGCTTGAATTTGATGATGCCATAGGAAATGACCGAGTGAGTCCAATTGTATATTTAAGAAGTTTGTGATTTGGTTTAATGGTAAAGTATGTGAAACATGTTTAGTCGTTGGGTTCTATTTCAAAGTTGTTTTTGATGATGAATTGGTGTAATGAAGAAATTATATATAAGATTGATAATGGTAATTTGTGGTGTATATGTGATAATATGAAAGAGAATTAAATCTATTTTTGAATATGAGCTTTGATATTATGAAAGAGTAAATACAATAGCAAAATATGTGAAGTTTTGTTGCTAAATTTATAAAGATTTCACATCTTTAATATACACAATATCGATGTGCATCATAAACAAGACTGAAATATATCTAATATATTATTATTGGAGGAATATATTGGAGATTATGGTAGGATCTTTTAAGCATTACTTGATCTAAACTCCTTTATATTCATTTTTTTATTTTGTTGACTTCTTCTACTCTAACTTTTATTATTTTTAATTTATGCTTGCTATTGTGTTTTTCTACCCTTTTTTCTTACTTTAGTTCTTTTTCTTTCTCTTAACCAAATAAGTATCTTGAGTTCAATTTTCAAAAAAACGCCAATATTTAAAGTGTAAGAAGTTTCTACAAATAATAACAAATATGAGAAAAATATTATGAGATTTGTAGAGATAGAAATTTTGGAAAAACAAATAAAAAATTTAGAATAGAGTATATGGAGAGAGTCTTTCTCTTACATATTTAAAGTAAATATAAATATATATATTCGTGTGAGTGCGTGTGTGTGTGTGTTGTGAGGGACGTTAATGCAACAACTAGACATTGTTGGTGAATGCTCTTCGCAATCAGTAGTTCACATAGTTGTCGAATTATATATGACTAAATGGACTCCTGAGTGGAACAATGATAGCAAATTGTCGCTGATTACACTCCCGCCATAAGCTATACACACATATCCCTGAAACAAGAATGAAGAGTCGTCGGCTATATGGTGACCGAGCTGTTCCAACTGAGAGATTATCTATGATGTCCGGCTCTATGCAACCAGGGGTGTTCCATTTACAAAGACGTGTAATCATAACCGATATGCAGATGTTGAAAGAGCAAGTGAAGAAGAGATGATCTCGGGATTCTGTTTGGAGCTGGCACATTGGCAAACTCGATTGATTGGCAAATAAAACAGTCAATTTGTTGTAGGTAATCTATTTTGGATAACCAACCAAAGGTAGAAAGACAGCCGTGGGGGAGTGATTTGTTCCAAATGATTTTATGACAGCCTATCTCTGGATATCATCTTCGCAGGAGCGCTTTGGTGGTTTTGTTATTGAGGGAATGGATGGGCTGACCCTTCCAATGGAGGATATCTATAGAATTTGGACTAGTGATATAATCCTTAGCCATATCCCGCAATAGAAAATGAGAATGGGAAGACCTTTTATACATTTGCCAGATACTTTACCCTTGAAGAAAATAAGAATGTAACCAATGTAACCACATTGATTGTTTATCAAGCAAAATCCTCCATTGTTGCTTGAAAAGTAAGGCCTGATTAGTAAGTCCAAGAGGAAATATGTTCAGTCGTTCTTCCTCCTTGTATATATTAAATAAACAAGGGTCAAAAACTATGTACATAAAAAGGCATGGATAGAGACACTAAGATAGATAAATAACAAAATATATACTATTTTTTATTTTAACATAACAGTGAATGATTCCTTAAAGTTACGTTTGCTTTTGCAATCTAATTTTCTTAAAGAGCTTGATTTTGAAATTTCTTTTTTTAATTTGATTGCTAAATGCGATTTGCTTATGAAGACAAGCATTTTGACAACTTTATTTCAAAAATGTTGTGATACCTTTTAAAATAAATAAAATTATTTAACGTATGTTTATCATATTAAATATTTAGTTTTATTATTAATTGTAGAATAATAGTGTTATGTGTTTTTTTATCCTCGAGAACATCAAATAATTTTTTAAGTAACAAAATCCCAGTTATTTCTGTTTTTTTAATTGCCCACATAGTGTCCTAGGCGGGTCTCAACTATAAGAAGACACCTTTAAGTCATCCACACCCAGACTAATCCCCACTCGAGTCGGGTAGGTGTCTTGCAGAAGCAAAGCTCTGACCTCAAGTTTTAAACGGGGCATACATGAGGAAGGTTCGAACCCACAATCTCATTTAAGCTAGGAGAGCCCCTTATCAACTCACCTGCGTCCTGGGATTAGAATCCCAGTTATTTCAACACATATTTAACATAATCAATCCTTGCTATTTTAAAACTATGGTGCTGTAAAATGAGGAACTGAGCCACATGGTTAATGCCCGCTTCTACCACATCTTGATTTGGTTTATCATAAAATTAAACCGGAGCTTCTTTATGATTTAACATTTTTCTCATGAATGTCGAAATTAAGTCGTCAAGTATCCTATTTACAAAATGAAACTCAAAGGAATCGATTCCTATAAAGTGGAGACTAACGGCTTGTTTGGTATAAAGGAATAGGAATTCTATTCCTACCATATTCTTCGGTAATTATTAAACCCGTGTTTGGTTTAAAGTAAACACATAATATTCATTCTATGTCAATATGTATTCTTCAATTTTAAAGAATAGCTAAAACCAACTAAAACCTATTTTTACTTAATCGACGAATCCGTAATCTTCTTCTACATCTAAAAGCTTGTTCCTTTTTACAAACCTATCCTTCTTACACACAAGCCTACTCCTGAAACTTGTTTTTCTTCTTCAACATCTGAAACACCTTGGAGCCTCTCTTCAAAAATTCTTCCTCTTCTCGACGAAAATTCTTCCTCTTCTTGACGTTCCAGCGTTCTACCACCAGATTGTAGGTAAGTTATTTGTATTGTTTCGATTGGGTGATGGGTTTCGATTGAGTGAGGGGTATTTTTTTTCATGTGGGTATTTTATCTGGGTATTTCCGATGAATTGCATCTAGGTAATTTGTTTGGGGGTTTTTTCGTGTGGGTATTTCATCTAGGTATTTCCAATGGGTTTCGATTGGTGGCAGCATCGTGTGTTCTTCTCCTTCTTTGAGGTTGATACATCATCGGAAGCCCTCTTTACTCATTTTTGTGTCTCACTCACATTCACACTTTACCCATTTCATCACCATAAAAGTCCCTCCCATGACCTGACTAATAACCAATTTCGAGTCCCTCCTTTTCATATCGTCATTTCAAGTTATATGTTCTATTAAAAACTTGAGATTTCTTCGACTAAACTTTAGATTTTGTCTGAGAATATGGAGCGTGAATAGTTAATAAATTGCTGAATAGTTCACGCTCCATTAATAGAACATATAACTAGAAATGACAAGATCTGAACTGAGAATATGGAGCGTGAACTGTTCAGCGTGTGAAGTGTGAACTGTTCAGCAATTTATTAACTATTATTCTTCATTATTAAAACAGAGGCTTATTCTCATCCATCACTTTCTGATTGTTTTATTATCATTTTGAGAGTCATTTTAGCTAGCTAGCACTTTTAAGCTAGTTCTTATCTTGCAACTCGCAAGAGAAACA
>JAOQMP010000128.1:72693-96685 GCA_027563575.1 Erythroxylum pedicellare | reverse complement strand
ACCAATTAAAATCAATATAAATCTTGAAGCTACATTATCTTATAAGTCCAATTATCTAATAATGGTAAAATTAAATAATAAGATATATAACATATATCTTAATAATTTCCCCCCTTTTGACATTATTTGTCACATATTTGAAACTCCTCTGAAAGGAGATAATTTGACATATGAAAATCAAATGCACAGTCCATATGAGATGAAAAATAATTCTCCCTTAATCAAATATCAAGTTCCAAATAACATCACAATTATCCAATCACCTAAATTTCTCTCCTTTGGGACAAAAAGATGTCAAAATACAAGACGAATAGTCACACATATGCCTTGAAATCTCTCCCTGAATGAAACAATCACCAAAAACAATTTGTTGTCTCCTCTTTAAGACAAAATAACGTCAAAATGCAGAATCATAAGAATCAACAATAAGATCAGCGGAATAATCATAAGCACGCCAAGATGACAATTTACCACTATTCAAAACACCGAGAGAGACACTCGAGAGATTGACCCATATTGATGAGAGAGCTGAAGAGTCTTCCGTGGAGCCAAATAGAAGTCACAATGCAAACTACTAAAAGATGGAACGACAATGGTAATGAAATATCTTTTTTTTTTCAATGTTTCGTTTTCTTTCTTTTTTTAAAAAAAGAAAAAAAATTAAAAAATATAAAGTACACAGTCCTTGTGCCCCTAGAAGAAATTCAAACTTTGCCTTATTCTTCATCATATTTTCTTTATCATTAGTTTCTTCTTCTGAAGTAATTGACTTATCGTTTGTCTGAATAGTTTTTTCACAAACAGTAACTAACTGTGAATCTAGACAATTTCTTATTTTTCCTTCACATCCTCTTTGTACTTGTAATTGAACCTTTCTAATCCAAGTGTGCTTCGGTACCATGGGCTGCTGCTGAAAATTTAATAGAGAGTGTCTAGATTTTCGGTTTTGAACCTTTTGAAACATCATTTGAAACAACTTGTAACATTTCGATCTTGTGTGCCCAATTACTCTACAAAAGTGACATATATGTATGAACCTCTGATTTTTCTTTGAGATTTCTCCTTGAATAGATCTGGTCGCACCAATTTTCTCATCATTCGACTTGGAACATTCACCTCTATAACTAATGCCTTAAGGATCTCCTTTAGCCTTATCAATTTTCAATAACTTTTCTAGCTTTTGGATACCTCCATTTAACATTCTTATTCCTTTTTCTGTCTTAACCATCTTCAATTTTGTTTCACCAAGCTCATCTAATGTAGACAACAACTTCTTCTCTACATCTTGAATGATGTTCTTCATGGAAGAGTTTTCTTCCTTCAACTTCTCATTTTTCTTACATGTTTGGACTCATTTACTATACATTAACTCATAGGCTTCATAAATACCTTCCTTTTTATCATCTGAAGTACTGTCACCACTGTTATAATATGAGATTGAGCTTTGAGCTGAAATGTCTGTGTTTTTTCCAAAATTTCCCGATTTGCTCACTTTTTCGTCTTCAGTTACTTCCTTCTCGGTTACTGTTAAACAACTAATTGGACTTTTGTTGTACAAAGTAACTAACACAACACCATTCACAACTTCTTCATCACTACCATACTTACTTCCGGATTCATTCTCACTTCAAGTGCTTGTATAGGACTTCCCTTTTCTTTTCTTCAAGGTATTAGCACATTCCGCTTGCACATGTCCAAAGCATTGACACTCATGAAATTGGATTTTCTTCACTTTTCTTTCATCCTTTTGAGTTTTCCCTTATTGTTTGAAATTACTATTTGATGAGCTTCTACTATTTTGCCTAAAATTAGATCTATCATTCTTCACTTTCTTTAACCACTTGTTGAAGTTTCTTGACAATAATTTCACATCCTCATTCTCATTAGATTCATCTTTTACATCATTTATGTCTTTTCCAGTTTCCGTTTGTTGTGCCAATCCTTTACTCTTTTCTTGTTTACCCCTCAACAAATTCATTTCAAAATAGGTAAGAATTCCAATTACCTTTTTCAACGACAAATCATTGATGTCATGAGCCTCCTTAATTGCTGCAATTTTCGAATAAATCTTGGAGGTAGTGATCTCAACGTCTTCTTGACTAGCTTCAGATTGGAATATTTCTTCCCGAGTTGATATGCTTGATTCGCTATATCGCGCAATCTTTCATGAAAGTCCCTAATAGTCTCATTTTTATCCATCTTCAGTTCTGCAAACCTCACAGCTAAAATATGTAGGTTTGACGTTATCATAGATTTGGACCCTTCATGAATAGTCTGCAAATCATCTTATGCTTCTTTAGTCGATTCACAAGTTGATATCATTAAGAAGTGTCCTTCATCAACGACACCAAAAATTGTATACATTGCTTGTGAGTTTCTAAGTGCACTTTCTTCTTCGGCTCTTATCCAATCAGATGGATCTTTTTGAACTGTCTCTCTTTCATCGTCAGTAATCATCAAATGAGTCTACCCATGTACTACCGAATGTCAAGCTTTTGTACCTTGAGCTTGGATGAAGACTCTCATCCGTGATTTCCATGTAGGATAGTTAGAGCCATCCAAAAGTAGTGGTCTGGTGATCGATGCACCCTCTTTTGTAGCTATATTTGTGAAACTCGGATCTACACTAACTTGCTATCAAATTCTAATTTGGTGACCCGCTCTAATACCAATTGGAAAACCATATAAGCGGTTGGAGTAGTTTCACAAACTTACCGATTCATTTCTAGCAAACACAAAAAGATCAAAAAAATTAAAAGAAAAAAAATAAATCAACACTGAGATTTGTTAACGCAGTTTGACATACCTTGCCTACGTCTATGGGCCCCTCACCAAGCTTAATCACTTTCACTGAAGTACAATAGATTTACCCAAAGCTTTATTGAGTCGACACTACTCATCCCTTGACACCATCTCTTAACCTCACTTTCTGTGAAAGATTTTCACATCCAATAACACGACCGACTCGTGTTAATCTCAACAGGAGATTTTTCTTAACATTTTTTAATGAAAGATAATAAACAAACAACTCAAATGATTAAATAACTAAGGAAAAAATATAAAATACATGAGATAGAAACAAAATAACTTCCTGATGGGTTTAGCTCCTCCGAATTAGATCTAAAAATTGTTCACAGAATATAGGTTGATTCATGCAAATTTCAGTACCAACTCACGGCTATAGTAGGAGTAGATCACGCATAACAGGTCTAGCAAATAAACCTCTACACAAGGACCAGCAAAAGCCACACTACGGTGAACCACACACCTATGGCAAACAACACCCTCACAGCCTTCACCACATCAACTGCATAGCTTGTAGCCAACATTCAACAGAGGACACAAGATCATTCACATTTTTTTCCATCAAGAACGTTTTATAAAACTCTTGGACTCCCGAATTTGGAGTAATTCACAGAACACCCCAGTCGTGAGTCATACACTATGAAATCAATAAACACCGAAGCACCAAGATGGATTTTTCAACAACATAGAATCAGTACATTAATCTCTCAATCCACGTGACTCTCACAAAGCTAAAAGCTCACAGCCTAAAATTCCAGAAATTGTGCAGCCAACAAAATAGAGAAAAATAAGAGTCACACACACACCATCTACCGATTTCATATGCTACCTTCAGCCTACATAGCCACAATTAACCAAACCTCTAGTCAAGATAGAGTTCTATCACATCTAAAATATTATCCAAGATAGTCTTTTTATTTTTAAATCTAAGTCAAATCATAATTATTGTTTAATCACATCAAGTCATAGTCCAGCTATCATCACCCAATTGAATTTAATGTAAATCTCAAAGCAACATTATCTTATAGGTCCAATTATCTAATAATTCCAAAATTAAATAATAAGATATATAACATATATCTTAATAATATTTGTGCTTATAATCAATATTATGTTTTTCTTATATCATATCAGCACTAAAATAGTACAAAAATAGATCTTATCATACTAGATTATTGTATCTCAATGGACCAAAAAATTTGAATTTATATTGGCGATGTAAAAATAGAGGCTGAAAAATAAAAAATGTTGAATAAATGCAAACCTCTAATTTTCTCCTCCTTTCAATTTTACTCTCTAACGTTCAATCCCTGTTTCATTGACTTTTTCCACTCCTCTGAGTCAGTCCTCCTCCATTATCAAGTCGGTGTATCGAAGCTGAAATCGCCACGAAGCCTCCCCAGTCGCTTCTCTCTTTCACTACATTGTTGGCGTATCTCTGGATTCATCGTCCAGTGAAATATGGTACATTGCATGACATGTCAACCGTACAGTACGAGCAAGTTTGAGCTAAAAAATGTTGTTCTTATGCCTTAATAGTTTCATACATGCTTCGAGAATATTGTGCAATCATATATGTGTCTACGGTTTGTGTTGGGTGTCCAACATAGTTTGAGACTTTTGGTGATTGTAGATGGTTTTATAATTCGTGTGGAGACCATGTACTAATGTGCTTGAAACTCATCATTAATGGATAGAGATTTTGGATGATGTAGTGGATAAGATTACAGTAGATATATTTCATCTCTAAAAGATAAGACTATGTGGGAGGATCATATATGTACTAATTAAATATAATCTCTTTTCTTGTTAGTTGGGATGTAGATAGATCTTATAGTCTTATTTAGATAAGGATGTCATCCTATTGGATAATGTGATCCTAATCTAATTAGGATAAAATGTGATTTAGTTGGTTCAGTTAAATTAGGATTCTGATTGTAAAGTCAAGAGGTGCCTATAAATAACTTATTTGAACCTTGCTCTAGAATAAAGATAGAAAGTGTGGCCACAACATCTAAAAGTGAGAAAAACAAAAAGAGGGCAAAGAGAGTAGGAATGTCAATGGGTCGGGCCACCATATATATATATATATATATAAAGAAAAACATTAAAAATGATGTCATTTTTGAAGTAATGGTCAGGCCACGGGCTGGGCCAGGTGAATCCGAGTCAAAATCAGGCCAGACTGGGCCAAATTTGACATCTCTAAAAGATGTTTAGAATTTTAACCTTGTTTGATTTTTTTGAGATTGTTTTGAGGGTTTGTATCCTGAAACTTTGTGAGACATAGGGATGATAATAGGTTGGGCCATAAGCTGACCTTTTAAAAAAAATCTGACAAGACGATGTCATTTTATACTTTCCCATCTGGCCACGGGTGAGCCCAGCTAGGACAGCCTCAAATTGAGCTCGACTAGTGACCCGATAAGGCCAACTAGTCATAACCAGTAGCTTGGTCAACCTGGACCAAAGATGAGCTAGGCCAGGCCAAGACTGTCATCCCTAATGAGACAGCTTGTTGTTATGGGGGGTTGAGAGATTAACTTTTCTTCTAAATCCTTTTTGGGTTTGACTACGAATATATTTTCGTACCTAAATATTTTTTAACTATGAAATCTATTTTTGTAGTTGTTTAGAAGAACAAAACACCTTTTCATTTTCATTATCTTTTATTCCTTTCCTTTTCTCTACAAATATATTTTTAGCTAAATGTTTTTAACTACAAAATAGTTTTCTTAGCTAAAAGACACAAATTCCATATTATTAACTACAAAATAGATTTCGTAGCTAAAAATGTTTGAGTACAAAAATATTTCCATAGCCAAAAGAATAAGAACAAAAGATGATATAAATAACATCGTTTTGTCCACTAAAGTTACATCGTTTTTTGCATATTGATAACCTAATTAAGAAGTAATCTGCATTTGTTTAAGTTATCTTCATCATTGTCATCGTCTTCCAATAGCTACAATGTTTATATGTCTTTGTCTTTGTCTTTGTCTTTGTCTTCGTGTAGTGTGTGTTCGTCTATTGTCATCTTCGTCCACATGTTCGTCTTCATCTTTGTCCACCTATCCGTCTTCGTCTTAGTCTAGAGTGTTTGTCCGTCTTCATCTCTAGTGCTTGTCCATCTTCATCTTTATCCATATGAGGGTTCTTCCTCTCGGTTTGCTCTTCACCAGACCACTGTTGTAAGAACAACACATCATCTGGATCTGTTTTCAGGCTTTCCTTGAGTTTTAGATAAATTTGATACAAAGTTGGAGATTTGAAATTGCAACCATTTGACAAGAATTAAACACTCATCACTTAGTTCATTGTATTAACACATATAGATTACTGCCTATGATGAGATATAGTATGTTTAGTGTTATTCCCTTCGCATTTTAAGATCTTGTTATGATTGTTGTTTGGTAGATGAGGATGAGTTCATGTTTGATGCTGTAGTTCAATAAGTTCCTTGGTACAGGATTTAAAGGGGAAGTATTTGGAGAGACACAAATATACTTTGCATTTTTTTTTCTTGATTTTGTTTGATATCTCAATACTTAACTTGTAACTAGAGGTTGTATATACAAAGTTGATTCGAAAGTTTAGGGCTTTGCTAATTAAATAGTTGCAAATACCTTTTGCTGAATTGTAGTTCTGTCTTTTATGGCAGTTTACAAATTATATACTGCATAGTGCATATGGAATACTCGAGTAATACATCAACCATTCTCATATTTTGATCATTTGTTGGTTATTTTCCTTGTTGAACAATGTCTCAATTCCTATTGCATCTTCTTGAAAAATGTTTCAGTTTCCATGACATCTTCTTTTCCATCTTCCTAATTAGTTTCTCTAAGAAGATTCTTCTTGTTGTGTTTTGACATTTACTTTTGCTTTAATGGATTTACTAGTTAACTAACTGGCTTACTACTTCATACATACAATTTCTTCAAAAAGTATTTAACATTAGTACCATCGCAAAGCCTCGTCCACATGCCATGGCATATAATGTTTCTCATAACTTGAGCTTCTTCACTAGAATATTCGCACATTTCTTTGGTATGTTCGATATTTTTTACTTTTAACCTCCCTCTTGTTTGTAGATGAAAGGTTATATTTTTGTTCTTCTTCTCTGCATTAGTTAAGATTTCCATTTGTTGTGTCAACAAATGATGGAATTGTCTTTGTTTTTGAGTTCTTTATATTCGTTAATTGTTCTCTATGTGCCTTTGATGTTTTGATATCTACAATACCTCTCTAGTTGGATTTTTTAATACATTTGATGTGACACTCCTAAACTTCTTAAACCACAATTATCTAAATAATTCTCGAAATATACCATTAATTATCCAGTTCCTCATTAGTTCCAAAAGAGAGGATTGTTTGTCAAATACAAAAATATTCTATACAACACAACTATCCAAAGTGTCATATTAAAAAATATATACAATCGAACAACTTTACTTAATTAATCTGTTGGCCTCACCTAAACTCCATTTGGTTCGTCCTGTACACTAGGGTTATCAGTAATTATTCGATCTCCTAAAAAAAATAATGGTAAGGGGTGAGCTGCCTACTCAGTAAGGATAACCAATCGTACCGTTAAAATTAAATAACTCAATAAATAATCATAAAACTTAGTCAAGTGATTCAAACATTCATATAATACAAAGATACACATCAATACTCAATTTAATATGAACAATTAATACTCATCACAAAAATTTTACCAAACTGTGATTAACATAATCATTAATACATAACTGCCATTTTTACTTTATTTGATAGTTAATTGAATTGCTTGGGCTCAGCTTAATCTAATAGGCTTACAATGGTCTGCTGGCTCATCTCATCATAATCTCTCACCAAGTGGACATGTAATTAAATGTATAAATATTGACACAAGGTACTTCAATTTCTCAATCTCTCTTGGTACGTCGATACTACTCTATTATCTAGTCATCGACACTAGATGTCCCTAAGACTCAGGATATCTCGATACCACTCCGGTACCTGGCCTTCGACACAGGTCATCCCTGGGACTCAGGATGACTCAACATCTACTCCATGGACAGATACCTAGCTGCCACTCACTCATATCAACTCAACGTATCCATTTAAGACTATCGAATATAGCCTATCTTAGGCAAGCTATTGATTCTCGATTTTCACTAATTGTTCACAAGATAATTTCAACTAGTCTCTATTTAATAACACATTTTCGCCAAAATAACATTTAAAACACTTAATATACATAACAAAATATAAATACAAAACACCTTGTAATTCATGCATGAAACCATTAATCATCAATTTAATTGGTGACTAATTCCAAATATAATTTATGAATAACAAAATGGTACTTTATTTTAAGAGCAAAGTCCAAGGTTATTCTTACCTTGATTTCAAACTCAACTAATATAATCCAAATTACTCCTTAATAGGACTTTTGGATCCAAAAATCCTATTAGACTAATTTACAATTTTTTTTTGACCCAATTATAGTTAATAATCCAACCTTATTCTCTTTTCTAATTTATTCTTAATTATAAAAATTAATATCCTTGCTAACATAACCATCATAATCACCAAAATACCCTTAACTAATTAAAAGTTCTATTTCACCCTCATCCATTTCAAGTAATAGCAAAAACGCACTTCTTGGAAGTAAATTCCATATTTATCCTTCACTCTTTGATTTTCTTGTTTTGTCCCTACATGTAACTTAAAATTTCAAAAGATGTTACCTTTTTCACCCTCTTCTTTTCTCCTATCTACTATTCTTTTATCAACTTTTCAGCACATTTTTTCAATTTTTATCCCTTCATGTAACTTTGATTATTGTCCTAAACAATCACAACCTACAATCCAACTATAAACTAGTATAGGATAATCCAAATTCAAAAAAAGAGTCACAAAATTACAGCTAGAAATTTACCTACATGTGAGAGATTTTGGGATGTTAACCTTCACAACTTTCTCTAATTTTCTGCGAAATGAACACAATGAGGGAACCTATGAGGGAAGTGTTACATGCAGATGAAAGAGTGTGTTTTTGGACACACTTACTAGCTAGAAAAGGAAGAGAAAGATGAAGAAAAGATGGTGGTTTTATTGGTTCTCTTAATGTTTATTTCCAGATGTTTTTATACAACTAATTAGTTATGGGTTAGGCTGGGCTGTTTTGTTTGTTTTATTTTATGAATGAGCTTTACATTTGACTCATTAGCGCTTCTAGAACTTTAATTTTATTTATTCGTCTAACATTTTAACATGATTGAAATAATTTTCTCTGGAACTTGGCTTTTTTTATTGCTTATTCTTACCATCACTTCAAGTAAACTACAAAGATAATAAGAGTGTCATTTGCTGTTGTCGCTTTATTTTTTGAGGTTTTTATTTGTTATTGTGTCATCCTGAATATTGTTACTTCAACCTAATGGTTGAGAGATTAAGAGGTATTTGCTTATTTAGGTCTGCTGTGAATAGTTGTGTTAAATAAAATGAGTCTGGAAATTTCATTAGGAAAAGAATGTCCACTAATTCTCTTTATGTTGTGGATAACAATTCATTTGCCTTTTTCCACCACACAAAAATGTCTTTTTGTGTGTGAGGGAGTGGGACAGGGTAGTGTTTCAAGTCTGTATTAAAAAAAAAAGAAACAAACCAAGAAATGTAATCTGTTTGAAACTTAATTTTTAGCAGAAATATTTGTACAAATTATATGTTTCCCATTTTTCTATAGTTAAATTTTGAGACATGTTACATGGGATTTTTTCCAAACATACCTTTAGTCCTCTCATGTTGTAGTCATTAAGTAATTTAGAGATATATATTGCTCTTGAGTTTGTTACTGGTGGTGCATATATATTATTCTTGAGTTTGTTACTAGTGGCAAACTTTTCGATAGAATTGTTAAGTTTCTTGTATCTTCTGGTTTGTAGTAGTTTTTCTAGGGGCCTAAAATAAACCAGTGCATGATCAACATTTTCCTTTTTCTACTCCTTAGTAATCGACACTTGTCCTGACTTGATTTCATTTTATAGGTTCACCATGAAAGATAGCTAGGAAATGTAGCAAGGAGGTACTTTCAACAGCCTATTGATGAAGTGTCACATTGTCATAGTAAGGGCATGTACCGCAGAGATTTGAAGGTAAATAATTATGTTTAACTCTTAACTTACTTCCTTGATTACATGATTTGATGGTGCAGCTACTAATGTGTAGTCATGTTGTGTGTGTTATTCTTTATGTCATAATGGTTGGAAGGACTTGCTCATCTTCTAGTGACAACATAAAAAAAACAAAAATAACAATAAAAACCAATTTTTTATAAAATATTTCCAATAGGTTTTGTTACTTTGTTCCCTTAAATTCTTTAATTATTATATTGAGAATTTCTTGGAAATTGGTTTTAGGATCTTGTCAGTCATGTTCCAACAAACCCTCATAGGATGAGTTGTTTTTTACTTCTTCCCATTTTAAGTATTGATACTATTTTAAATTAATGCAATTTATATATTTTCTTTATAGAATTTTAGTTTTGTTAAGGCAATAGTTGACTCCTACCTAAAGCTTTTAGAACGAAAAACTTAGACCTTTCAATGTAATGGATTTTTGGGCTCTTTCTTTGCCCTTTACCATGTTTGTTCTTTATATCAATGACTTGTTTTTGTTTCTATTGCATTTTCAAAATAAAACCATTAATATAAACTCTTTATATAATGTCGACGTGGCATACATTTTTTGATATGAAAAATGAGTTTAGATGGGACGTTTCCAGCAGAATCCTTCCCACTGAAGAACAAATTGATGCACAACAAAATTTGTTCATTAAAGTCTAATCACCGCTTGTCTTCAATGGCCAATCTTCTTCTTCAAGGTTTTTAGTACCATTCGACTTAACTCTCGCTTTTTATTTTCTATATCTCATTTTCTATTAAGAAGCTATTAGATGAATGTTGATTGTATGAACGTGTGATTGTATATACTATGTGTTGTATAACGGTTGCTCAATTCTTCTAAATAACGTAGATGAATATGGACGTGGTTGTGATGTCCTGATGATCTGTACAAGATTAGGTAAAATGGTAGTTTTGAAATAGTCATCGACTGTGAAAACTCTGTCTGTTCATCGTGATGATGATGGAATCATTCAATCAGGTATGCATATGTTTAAATTTGGGTTTTTTTAAATACCATTTGATTTAGCTTATTTAGTTTTTGACATTTCAGTTTTCAATGGATTGTGAAGAAATTAAGGTGATTATTCTATACTATTTGTTCCTTAGGTGAAACGCATGGATGTGGGGTTAATGTAATTCATTATTCCATACTACAACAAAAAAAATCGATTTATGTATCTTCAACTAGTTTAGTTAGAGCTAAGAAGTTATTAGAAGAGGGAAGCAATTAATCAAAATTTCAAGGCTTCCAACAACCAATGAAACTATTTGCTGTAAATGAACCAACTGTAAGGGGAAGATCTTTGTCTATTTCAAGTGATGTCTTTGAACGTGTAAGGAGCCTTCTTGGGGATCCAGACATAGGACATTTCTTTACCTTATCTACTGAGTCTCAAATCATAGTATCTAGGAATCTTTTTTGAATTTGTCTAGAAAAATAATTATATCTTTTTCTCTTTGATGAAATATACGTGGAATTCATTGTTTTATGTTTAGTCTAGATAGATGCTAGATTGTATTATTCAACGCAGCCATTTTTTTAGGGATATTAATTAATTACTACGATTGAGTTTCTAACATAGAACTTCGAAAAGAATGACCATAAAAAGCTTCGTCAACCTACCATACAAACTTACTTAGATTATTAAGGAAAAATCTTAAAGAAAATGTAAATTTTATTTAGTGGATGTGTAAGTGCTTATAAATACATCAAACATTTCATCTTACAAGATAAAAATTAATTATATTTAGATATATCTTAAAGCGTAATATTATTTGGCCCGCCAATCGTTTTCAACTACGTTTTTAAATATGTAGCTAAAACATTTAGCTAGGATTCTAGAAACGTAGCTGTCTATGCATGCACAAAAGGTCTTGGATACTTTGAGGATGGTCAACCCTAAAACTTCATGGAGATGAGATTTGGTCCCTGAAGATCTGGAGCTTCGTTTTTCCCGAATTTCGGACACCAAGTATGTCAGTACAATTTAGAATATTTTTTTGTTCTCCTTGGTATCATGGTTAAGCTTGCTACACCACTTAATTGTTTCTTGCCAATATACTTTAGGGGGTCTCACACTGCATCTTTGCACGACGTAGGACTATGCCTCTCTTGAGTACGTACACCTGAACAAAAGGTGGTATAGGGACTCCATTTCCTTCTCTCATAACAAGCATCTGTTTGGAATGATTAGGCATTTCATTAGCCTATCAATTGTAGGAAGTTTGCCCTTTATCGCTAACTAGAGACTGTAGGTTGTCCTTGACAGGACATAACTTCCCCACAACAATTTGGTAGGACATAACTTCTCCAGAACCTTAAGTGCTATCTCGTTGGAAAATATCCTTAAGGCTATATTTGGTTGGATGTAAGGTTTTTAATGGAATGAAATGAATTATAATAAAATGGAATAGAAATTGATGTAATATTAGAAAATTATTGTTTGGGAAGGATGGAAGAGTTCATAATGTAATATAGTGAAATGTTGTTTAGAAGAAGAGTTTATAGTGTTATATAGTGAAAAGTTATTTATCATTTTACATTCCATCCTAAACTTTCCAAATTGAAGGTTTCTCATTTTTACTCTTTAGGATGAAATGAGATGTAATATAAAACCCTCTTCTTTCATCACATCTCATTATATTCCATTATAAACTCTCATCATAAACGAAGGAATAATATTACATTATATTTCATTCTATTAATAAACCCTCAACCAAACATAACCTAAGTGATTACATTTCATTCATATAGTCTAGCTCCCCATATTGAGTCCAGTTGTCCTTCCAAAAGGATGTCTATCTTCCTATCTCCCACTTGTGTAAGATATTCTCTTTTATGGAATTTCTAAGCTCGAAAACGTTTGAGAAAATTGTGGAAGCACTCTTTGGACATGTAAAGCTCCAAAAGTGTCTTTCTTTGATATAATAGCTCTTCACTCATCTCACCCGTAAGGAATTCCCTCCCCTTGGAAGTCTCCGAGCACTTTTTGCTAGCATTATTTTGTTAACAGTCTTGCCAGGGATGAAGGCTAGCCCATCATGTTCTCTAAGGACGCATACTTCCTTCCATTTAACCTTTGCATTACTCACCCCCTCCATCTCCATTCCACAAAATATGTTGAGATACTTCTCCATTTGTTTGATAATGGAGTTCGGAATTACTAGATGAGATGTAACAGTATATCTGTAGAGAGCTTAAGATTGATGAAATCCGCTATGCTCTACCTGCTAGTGATAAGGATTTGGAGGTCCAATTGTGTAGTCTGTCGCTAATCTTCTCCCGAATGGGTATATACTCTGACAGCATTGGTTTTCTGGAAGATATAGGGATCTCCAGATAGATTACTGGTAATACAATGGTAGTAGTTCATTTTCTTCCATAAAACTTGCGAGAGACAAACCGATATCCTTATTTACTCAATGAAATCTTAATTTAATTTTATAGATTAGAGCAACATCATGAATTTTGGAATATGTCTATCAAATAATTTTTTAAAAATTGTAACGAGAACCATACACTTATCGTTTATCTTTGGAATCATCGAATTTCATAACTATCACCAAAGTGTCTTGTTCACCATATGCCTCCAATGTAAGATTTTCTTTCTAAGCACATGTTCTTAATAAATGACTTAATTTTCTTCTAGCCTTTAAGGTGTGGATCATTTGTGAGCACTTTAAATAATAATTTTCACTTAATTAATACACTCATTGAAAGTTCTTTAAATCCCAAAAGTTGTAACAGTAGCAATATTTTGGGATGCAAAAGCAAGGCAGGAAGACATGATTACTTTGAAAGAAAGAAAAGTACGTATAAAAAAAGAGGAATTTGATGATTGTATAATTCTATCAAATCCTCTAGAATCACAATTCACAAGATGAGCCTAAGAAGAAAACATTACTCGAAAGACATGACTGAAATTTAATGGTTTGTAAAGTGTAAAAGGTCCAAACAACTAACTTTGGAATTTGGTTAAAGAGAAACAGAAATAACATGTTAACAGTGATCGGTAACAAAAATAAAGTACCTCTGGTCATTCTTCTCTCTTGGATCTAGTCGAGAATATTGGAGTTCTAAAACACAAGACTTGATCGCTGAAACCCCATTATTTTAATTACATTTTTATGCTTAGTTTCGGGTATGAACTGCATCAGAAAAGACAAGTTGGTAGATATTCTATGTTGATTTTAATAAAAGTTATGTCTGTCGTTCCTTCTTTTCTTGTTGTATTTCAGTTTTGGTCTCCAATTTTATAAGCATTCTGTTAACTTTAACAAGTTGGTGTTGACCATCATAGACATAGAAGAGAAAATCTCACCGTTCCTGCACCAGCTTGAGTCGAATATACTATAAATTGTACAAAAGCAGATACGTTCTGCAGAGGAAATACACAAGGATGAGATCTTATTTATAAGCACTAAGGAGACAACACCTTATGCGCATTATAACACATCCAACTCGGAGACATACTCTCCATTATCAACCCAACAGACCTCAAGTTTTCCTGTCATAAACTAAGACTCTGCAGCATATAGGAGCCAAAGGACATAGATTATATGCAGATATTACAGATTTTAGCAATCTTATTGATATATCTTGTGAATATATCATAGGATTTATAGCATAGTAATGGTTTAAATCATTTGATGACAGAAGAGAGGGAGCATGCAAGATTTAGTGGTTCATCTGATCTGGGATCGTTTGCAAGTGGGATTTGCAGGGACAGTTATGTTAAATCTGCTGCTGCCTCTGTCATCGGCTGGCCTCCACTGTGTTTCTTTGAACTGACTTACAGCCCCTCTGCGACCTGACCCCTCTGCATATGTTTCGGACGAACTTTTCCGACGCCTCTCGTTGTGTCCTGCCAAACGCCGGCGGCAGCTCCTCTTCGATTCGTCAAATTCTGACAGCTCATGGAACCTGACAGCTTATAGTACTTCGTCGTCATTGGAAGTAAAGATTAAATCAGAATATGTGAAAACAGAAAGAGTTAAAAGAATCACATTAACAAGTGTTTTAACATTCACATTCACATTCTCATCTCCCTTCCACCTAGTTGGAGAATCGAATTGATATGCGTCCTCTCTGCAAGTAAGCCAGATGATCTTGTACATCAAATTCTACTGAAAATATGTGTGCCCTTACATGAAAACTTTATTAATCCAAGTCTAAATCATTCCAAAATCTCATTTTCACCACTATAATGGATGCATTTTGAGCTTGATAGATTGTTCCGTGATCGTATCACATTCAAGTTACCGATATCGAATCATTGGCCATCAATCTTATATTATCCATCAGACTAACCTTGCAAAAATTTCATTGTGAAACATATCGACGAAATTTTGCTCTATATTTTACTTTCGTTTCATCTGTTGAATGTACCATGTTCTGCTTGTGAGTATATGCAACTAAAAAGAAATGTTCAGAGCATAAATACAAGTGAAATATCTCTCAACAGCTTAATAGCTCGCTCTTCCATGTACGTTCCATTGAGATCATATCCCATGTCCCACTTATCTTGTTATCATGAAGTCAAGAAATAAATGCTCTAGTCTTTAGTTGCATGTACATTAGCATGTGACATTTGAACTTCTGATACTAATACTTCTTTTACAGCCATCCCTGAGCCACCAGGATTCAGAAAGCAAAAAATTTCAGGATAGAAGTTCCTCATTAGGCAGAAACAGAATACAACTATCAATAATATGGTAGGACTTCTAGAGAAGAAATACCTGCTGCATTGCTGACAAAAACGCTGCCTGACGCCAGCAACCACGACCGCAGGGGCCTTTGCGTGAATTTCACAGACCTTGTGGCGCCTATGGTACCTCTTGGAATCAGCCAAATCAGCTCCACACTTCTCCACCTGGCAAGACGGCAGCGACATGCCACCTCCGCCGCCTCCGCTAGAAACGCCACCGTTGGTGCTTCTCTTCCCATTCACAGCCCTAACTCCTCCCTTCTTTTCGTCGTCAACAAAACCAGCAGAACCACCCACCTCCTCTTCCATATCATCTTCGAGATCGTCTTCGACAACAAAATCATCTCTGCTGATATCTTTCTCTTTCAAACCCCGCCTAGCTTCGGCTGCTCTAGCATCCATTATTAGAAGATTGAAAATTTCACTGCTCAGTTGGTGGAAGCTGGCAAAGTTCTTATGGTACTTGGAGTACTATAAATAGACCCTTAGAGAGTTGAAGGGAAAGGTGATAAAAGATGATGGAGACCATAGGCTACATATTCTGGTGTCTTTATCTGTTAATATGAATCAGTTGAGATAACGCATTGTTAGAAACTTTAAAACAAAGAAAGTTTACTGTTTTGTTTGTTGTGATTTGCTTCCACAAAAAGGCCTGCCAAATTCTCGTATTAGTGGTCGGAGCAATATTTTCATTTCACATAGGAATTTGTCGGTTTCAGGTTTGAGTATCGGTTCTGTAGGTGGTCCTGTTCCTCAAGATTTTCTCTAAAGTTAAACAACAATAGAAACTAAGATTTGTCTACATTATCTTTTTTTTTTCTTCCTCTTACCTATCCAAACCTCGTCTCATGAAGATATCTTACGGAGATAGCTGACGAGGCTTAAGTTCTGCCGGACAGAATCTTTGTTTAATATTACGGTATCTTATTCTGTTTATAAATCTCAACCATTCATTTATGCGGATCTTGTATTTATTTATGTAAAATTCACGCGAAACTTATATAAATAAATAACTAAAATTTTATGAAATAAAATAAGATATTTAATTTATTATGATATTTTATTTTGTTTATAAATCTCAACCATTCATTTATGCGGATCTTGTATTTATTTATGTAAAACTCACGCGAAACCTATATAAATAAATAACTAAAATTTTATAAAATAAAATAAGATATCATAAAATTAGTCATAACTTCTGCAGCATTTAAAACATACAGCAAGATGTGGGATGTCCTCGAGTGTCTTCAATTCAAGTGATGTAAGAGATTAATACGAGACAAAGTAGAGACTAAATTGTTGGGGTTATGAACGGTGCAATAATTCACTGGTGATTCACATAGCTGGCAGAGCCGTGAGAAGGACATGTCAAAATTGAGTGCACTCTTTAATGGACTGTACAGCACCACCAATGCTAGCTCAAAATTCTGCTTCTTTGAGTTGGACAAGCAATGTACTGCAACAAGAGTACCCTATGCTTCTATCCTGTTCAAATGGGCTAAACAGATCAGTCTTTAATCTTTAGTCCCCATGCCAAGCTTTATTCTCCTATCTACTTTTATCTACTTCCTCTGTCGTTACTGCCATGCGACCTAAAAGTTGTTCATCCCATGGACAATTACAAGGGATTTTAGGTTGTGGAATTATGTTAATGGCACTAATACTGCTGTTTGTATCGTATATAACTATATATAGTAGCGTTGTAGGCAGGCAAAATCTCACATGGCTAGTGTACAAGCACAGTGTTTCAGCACTTTGTCTATAGCTCTATTATACGCCATGGATGATGATTCTATGGTCACACATGTAAGCACCCAAACTTTCACCTCCTCACTCTTCCGCGTCGCTCTCTTTTTTGACAACAAGAAATGGAACTGTGATGGAGATATGATTGTCACCACCATCAAATGCCCGTCACTCTCACCCTTAAGTTGGAATTTTGGGTCCCCATTATTCTCTCTTTCCAGGCTCTCTTCTTTGTCTCAACTTGCAGATATATTCTCCTCTCTAAATTAATTAGGAGTGAGCAATTGAACTAATTTTTAAAGTTTTTTAAAAAAGCAAAATAAATTGAAAAATAAAAAACTCTTAATTAAAAATTTTCCTCATTTTTCAAAAATTATCCAACATCAATATCTCTTTTATTTTTTTGTTTGTAGATCATAAAAATACTAAAGTATGACTAAGTCATCCTCACATATTACCTGTTAGGAAATTCTTAATTATAATAAAACCAAGTTTCAAGTTTGATAAGAACACTCCTTGTCTATAAATTAACAAGACAAAGCAGAGTTCCCCATGTCAGCGTCGTGAATACCGGTTTCCGTGGTGAAAAAGTTTCTGCGTTTTGGGTGATGATTATATATAAGTGAAGAGAAGTATCACTTTCATCTCTGAATCATTCTTGGCATTGACCTATCTGTTCATATAATTGGCTTTAATCGTTTTGGTTGCTTGCTGTCTATCTGTCCCCCTCTCCATCTGGAATTTATTTGGGGATTAATGGGATAAAAGTAGTGAGCGTATCAGATTCCAAGTGACTCATGTGTTCTTCTTCAATCCTGAACGTAGGTTAAAAAAGAAAAGTAGCTGATTTCAGGTGCTCAATCTTTCCAGTCTTTCCATTAGCATTTCTTCTTTTTCCTCCCCAACACGAATCAATCAAAAGTTCTCTTCCATGTGAAAACAAAAAACAACAATGAAATATAAATCATGTTCCATCAAACTCGTTAGGATGGAAGCCATAAACTTAACTAAAATGTTCAAATTCAATTGGAGTTCCAAAACTTTTGATAAACTATATATGTTTGAGCATATATCATTTGCAAATTTAAGACAAGACAACTATCAGTGTTGGATCATGTTATCCGAATTCTGGGAGGGGGATTGAATTGGGCTATGTTACTTTTTTCCTTTGTCGTCTTCCTTAAAACGCATACACACGCACACGCTTGTTCAAGTAGGATTTAAACCATAGTTTCAAATTTTAATTTTATCTGGAACTTAGAAATCCATTTTTTACCAGCGTAATCGTGCATCTACTTAAATTAATTAACAAGACGTATTACTCAATAAAACGAAGTATTCGCTACAAATATAGAAGAATGCTTACCCATTCTTACTCACAACCAATGAAGACCATGCAACTTTATAATTAAGACATTCATAGTAATGTTCCACGAGATCAAATCCCAGCGGAAATGTTTTTATAATTTCATGAATGATTATTTTAATAAAATAATTAAAATTAGAAATTAAAAATAGAATGATTAATGACAAATTTGATTAGAGTATTGTGCAATTTTTTTCTTAGAAGAAATGATTAATTATAGGTTGTTCAAATCTATCTCCAATCTTTAATGCCTTCACAAAATTAAAAAAATAAACTTTAATCTTTAGAGAGGAATTAACATGAGAATTAGCTCATTTAAAGTCTTTCCTTTCTTCTTCTTCTTTTCTAATGGAGAAAGAATGCGTTTTTAATATTTAATTAAAATTAAACTCTAAATTATAATTAAAATCTATTTCTAGTTATATAACTAGAATTTAATTTCATAAAATTAAGTATTTCATATTTAATCTCACAAAGATTTTAAACATTACAATCAAGCCAAACTTAACTTAAATTAATTTTATCTATTTATTTGTTCTATATGTATAACTCATTAGGTTTTCAATGTCTAATTATAAATTTTATTTTTAATTTCTAATTAGACCTAGGTAATTTAAAAATTCTTTAATTTATCTTTACCTTTTTAATTAGATAATTTATAATTATAGTTCAAATTTGATGTATAATAATATATCATTACTACTTAAATATTAAAAATGTTAAAGTGATTTGATTTAATCTATTTATGCATGACTATAACATCTAATTTAATCATTTCATCATCTAACCTTTTTAATTTGACATATAGTGTAGAATTGGTACCTATTCTTATAAATTAGTAATTGATTTTTATATGATAACAGTTTTTCAAATCTCAATTTATTACGACTAGAAAATTCTTAGGTCGTTATTATAATAACAACAACAATAACAACATCATAGTAAAAATCTCACTGACATGCAAGGTTTAGGAGGTTTAGTAGTATGCAGTTTTACCCCTATTAAGTTGTTATTAATCAAGAATAATGGATTATTCTTCCTAATTACTTTAAGTTCTTTATTGATTTATTTAACTATATCTTTATAATTTGTACTATATCTAAGTATTATTAATTGAACTATCATAAGTAGAATATGTTCCAAGTAACATCAAAATATAGGGATTTTATGTGAGATATTTTAGTAATCTTAATTATAAGGAATAATTATGTAACCATCATAATGAGTATATCTTCAAATACACAAGTAATGTTTTGTTTAGGTTCCTCACTATCAGGTTAAATCAGTAAAATTATTTTTAATAAGTATTTACATGTGTATTTAAATATCTTTATATTTTAATTGATAATATCAATTACTATTTTATTATAAAAGAACATAATATGTACTAATTTTATCATTCTATCAACATTTTGTTTTAACAGAATTGTAATTAGAAATAATTTACGAATAATATCTAATTATAATTTGAATGTTATAATTATAATCTTATCATAATTTCAATTATTTTATGAACTTTATCTTTGGTATTAAATATTAAAAATAAATAACAAAATCTATAAAGATAAAGAATGTCCTCATTAAGTAAACTAATACATACATAAGATGCAACCAAAAGCATAAACTAATAAATAAGGTATAATTTAAGTATATAAATGCAACAAATTATTAAGAAAAATAATTTATCATGATTTGACATCCTTTACCTATTCCATTTTGTTGATAGCCTAAACTAATTTAGTTCATTTGGCCCAAAACTGAAAGAGGCCCCAAATACTATAAGTTCTAGAAGTCATTTGGCTAGAGAATTAATGCATATGGGATTCGGTTGAGAAGTCCATGATTCAAGAATTTCAAATAGTTATACATAATTAACATGTATTTTTTAAAAATAATTTTTCCAAAAAAGAAAGAATAAAATGCATTAACAAAAATTATAGTTAAGAACTTACAAGAGGTCAAGGGGGATATCCGTTAAAACAAGATAGTAGTAGCAAATATTTAGCTAGGCAAAACAAAAAAGTAATCGAGAGAAACAAAACTAGAGAATGTTTATGCTATTAACAGTGCTTCATGATGTTGTAAGCTCTTTGACACTATCGAGAATTTCAAATATAAGATTGTTTGTTGTCTTAGGCTTGGATTCAAAACACTTTGTATTTCTCCCTTTCCATATAAATTGGACACACATGCTAACAACTACTATATGAGACGAAATCGGGGGAGTTCTTTGAGCTGCCAAGCACTGTATAATAGTAGAGAAAGTATTCTCTTGGGTAATCCAATAGCATTGCATTAGAACAGCTTTCCATACTCGATTAGTCACCTTATGCATAAAAAAAAAGTGATCTCTGGTTTCATCCTGAATTTGTAGAAGGGTTAAAGTGCATTAATGCCCGAATATCTAATCCAATTAACCATATTCAACCTGTTTTATACAATGAGCCATAATAGAAAAGATGTTCTTGGGGCAATCATTTTGTGCCAAATGATTTGATGCTATAACACCTTTGGTTTCCTCACTCGTAATAGGTTCCGAATGACTTTATTTGATAATTTGTGAGTTGACCTATTATGTGAAAAGAAAGTATCAGGAGTGACAAAGAGAGAATAAAGAGGTTGCAAATGTCGAAGATTATTTGGAAAAATCCAACAGCCTTCGTTGATGAAGGAATCAATAGCATAGAGAAGAAAATTTACAGAACCTATGAGCAAATATTGAGATTAAAAATATAGAGCAGGAAGATATTTAGCTAAAATATAAGGAAATGGACTAGAAGTTAGGAAATTAGTTGTAGAATGTGAAAGTTGAGAAAATGATGGAATATAGTTAAAAAGAAGATGATTAAATGGACAAGAAGTTAAATAGTTACAGAATTCCAAAACGTGAATCGTGGTAATTAGTTAACTAAAAAATAAAGAAATGGATAGTTATGGAAAAAAATTGCTCAAAGTTAAAGGAACTACTTAAGCAACAAGGTACAATATTTTCGGATATCACAATCTCTACACAAACACAATACAACAAAATCACTATAGAGAAATCAATCAACCTTTTTCAAACACATTTTGTTATTTTTCAACTTTTATGATCAAGGTGTCGAATCTTACAATTTATATCCCTCAATGTCAATTAACGTAAAATCACAGGTCATGAGTTGTAGTATTTGAAGGGTCGATCCGATGAGGAGGGTAAACTAATCTAATCCTAGGTTCTTTAAGGCTTAGAAGTTAATAAAATGGAAATTAAAAAATGAAACAAGAATATAAACATAGGAATTTGATTGCATGAATTCAACTTAAGAAATTAACATAAAACAATAATTGAAATTGAGCAACACAAAAGGTTACTATGGAAATTAGTCAAGAGAAATTACCAAGTTATGAGAGAGGGATTCTACCTATGATTAATGCTAACCTAGCCAATTATGGTTATCGAGGTGTCTATTCTAGACCATCGTAAGGGGAATTACTCTCTTTCGAGTTATAATCCCATGCCCTAAATCATTCATAATTAAGTTATGAAGTTTGCAATATCTCAATTAACAAAAGACTTATAATTAAATTTAGATTGGAAGCTCTCTACTAAACTACCAGGTCTTACATGGGATCTCTCTTTGCATAAAAACCGATATGATAAACCATGTGGTCTATTGGATCACTTAACTCTTGTTAATCTAATCAAATTATTTTTATTCGACTCATCCTTTTGGTTTGTTACTAAAATATGCAAAAATCAAAGTTAATCATAACATCCAATCAATAAAATACAAAAATCGACAACATTAACATTAAATCAAAGTAAAATCTCAAAGGAAGAGTTAGAACATCGTCAACAATCCAAAACTCATCATCATACAATCCATTTCAATCTTATACATTAAATGAAAAAATGAAATGGAAAGGAAATAGAACTTGGATGGAACAATCTAGAATGGCAGTAGCGTTGGGAGACCACTTAATCTGAGAAGTAGCAGCATTAGGACTTGCTTCTGATTCCTTTTCTTCTTCTCTCTCCCTCTTCTTTTCTCTCTCTTGAACTTCCTAAAAGTGGCAAAATGTAGAAGCTCCCCTAGGGTTACATCATTAAGTCTTATATAGTATTTCCAATTAGGGTAACCCTAGAGTCTTTTTCAAATCCTAAAGGTCCAAAAAATTTCTCGAAAACTCAAGTTGGGACTACTGTCCATGTATCTGTCATACAAGCCATGATCGTGTGCCTTAGTGGCACGAGCGTGGCTGGGATCTTTTGCTTTTGTAGCGATCGTGGCCCCTACACCAGCTTTGGCATATTCCCCATGATTGTGACTCCTTGCTCTTGCTTTTGTCGCGATCATGAGATATTTTCCATGATTGTGGCCCTAAGTTATTTCTCAAGTCTTCTTTGAATCTCCTGCAATTGTCCTGAAACACTAACAAGCACATCAAGACACCTTATAAATATATAATTGAAGCTCAACATCATGTTCCAACTCACTAAACACTTAAAACACAAATATTTACTAACACAATTCTAACCTAAACACGCACTAAACAATCTAATTAACAACTAAATACACACTAAACTACCCATAAAGACACGTTGCAATCTACACCTATCAATTTACTTTATGAATTTGCCTTTGTTATATCTTATATAGTTAGTGATTCTCTTTTGCAACAATCAATTATTTTATTCATTCTAGATTTTATTTAAACCTATCTTAGCATTTTGGTAGCTTAGAACTCTACTATCTAAGTTTTTTGAAGCTCATTTATATCGCCGATAGAAGTCAAGTATAAATTATGGGAGAATTCCTCTTAGCCACACCCACATTCTAGATTAACACCAAACAATTTAGCAAGCCTAACAGTGTAGCACCCCACTCTCACAAGACCTATACTCGACATCCTGAGTGAAGTCCGAGTGTGAATCCCACAGGTTGGTATATTAGAACAATCGAACACTTGAAACTCTGTACAAATTTTTTATTTGAAAAAGCAATATATCCATATGCAGAAATCAACAATCAAATTTCGGGCCCATTCTTTTCTTTCATAACATCAAAAACACATTTATTATTATTACACTTAAGATCATTCTCATTTACAAACCTTTACACTTTGAAAAGTTATTACATACCAAAACATATTCAAATACACATGATACAAAAATTACGAAATACTCAATTTGATACAAAAATAAGAAAATA
>JAOQMP010000128.1:51883-71054 GCA_027563575.1 Erythroxylum pedicellare | reverse complement strand
ATTGATCATTCTAAAAGTAAACTATCTGGTCTGCTTAATCTAATTCGGTGAAATTCTTCTTTGAAAGAAGATTTCTTATTTCTATCATCTATATTATTCATGTAACCTTTATCAATCCATTATTGTCATCATTGCATATCAGACATTCTTAGT
The DNA here is from genome assembly GCA_027563575.1 of Erythroxylum pedicellare. NCBI lineage: Eukaryota > Viridiplantae > Streptophyta > Magnoliopsida > Malpighiales > Erythroxylaceae > Erythroxylum > Erythroxylum pedicellare. The sequence continues at coordinate 70,901 of JAOQMP010000128.1, read as the reverse complement.
AACCTCAAGGAGATCAATTTCAACTATTCATAATATCTCCATAAGATCAATTTCTGTCATAACTTATATGATAAGAATATCCTTTCTAATAAGGCTCAGTAAAGCATTAAGCAATTCATGTACTTTAATACCTTGGTATATATCATCAAGATCATTCCATCTTTTCCAGAGATGTCTTTAAGACAATTCACCAATTAATAACTTATGTTCAGGATACCTCAATCTTATTTGATTCAGGACAATAATTCTCCTTTTGTGTCTGTCCTCGATCCAGGGGACTGTGCCACGATCGTGCCCTTCTTCTCTTTTTCACAAAATTCATCACCCATAGTAACATTATAAATAATCTCAATCTATCCTCGATTGATCACTATCAACACTTTCATGTATTACTTTAATTCATGTTAGACTTTGAACTATGGGAATTATGACTAACAATATTAAATAAGTCATAGATTGCTTCCTATATTATCCCACACATATAATACATATGTGCCTAATATTCTCACTTGTCATGATAATCCCATTATCAAATATGTACTCACGATAACAAATTAATTTAACTTTAGGGGGCTTTTGCTTATGCCTTTCTCATTCTTACATAAAATCCTATCTTATATGCATTTCTAACTTTCTCCTTATTACACATCATTCATCTATTGTAAAGTCAATTATGTCTATTTCATTTCCTATATATCTATCCTCAATCAATTCAGAATTATTAATGCATAATCATTATGAATTCGGGCCTCAATTCTTTAATATCTTCTTATAATGAATCATAAACTCTTATCATGATACTCACACAACCATTCTATGTTCAAGTTCAACCATTCAAGGTCATAGAAAAATTTATTTTCTTTTAACTTGGCTTGTACACTTTAATCTCATCATTTTTACTTATATCCCTATTTTCCTCAAACAATCCATGACAGTGTATTCACATCTATATCACCTTCGTGGACATATCACCAAAATACAATATAGATGTCATATTCAATAATACATCCACCAATACAAATTTGTTGAATCATTATCTGTCATATTTATTCATATACTATTTCACATTTCTAAATATCCACAAACTTTCATTTTCTCACATTTCGAAAGAGCATCACTCATCTCACTAATTCTATTAACTCAAACTCTTAACACATGCTCATGTGTGTGACTTATACATATGCGACTCAGACTAGGGATCAGTTGCTACTATCTGCTATGACATAACTAAAATGCATATAACTTGACACATCCTTTGAAAAACCCCCATGTAAGATACTAAATCTGTGCTCTTATACCACCAAATGTAGCGCCCCCTTATCTTAGGTATATACCGGAACACCCATAGGTTATTCCAATACATAACCTATGATAACAACACGCTACGATCAATTACAACATCTACTTAGCATGGCATAATCATTTTCATTTTTTTAAAACATCATATGGAAAAACACAATAATTTGAAACAATTTCCTCCTTTCATTTCTTAAAAACCAAATGTACATATTGGTAGTTTTCTTAGACCATTCGAAAGTGTACATCATCATATCCTAATACAAGAGATGCTATATACAAGAGGAAATAGACAAAAATCTATCTAATCTGCCTAAACCCAACTGACCGACCTTTTGTTCATAACTTCTTCTCTAGAAGTCCAAATGAGATAATCTTTATTTGGAGGAAACTAGATACATAGGGCTATAAATCATCTGAAGAAGTCGAATTGTAATTCAGACTCTAAGATGTTCAAATTCTGGATGGAAATTGAGTATAGTATACTATTTCAGAATGAGAACATTCCAAAAATATTTGGAGAATAACTTTCAAAATACTGAACCAAAATGAGTGATCTTGGTGTCATTAGAAACTTAAGAAATAGGAGAACACTCCTCTAGAAGAGATTATTGCCAAATTACTGCATTTTTATTATGAACATGCATTGTATATATTTCATTACATATATGTGCATTATTAAACACTTATAATTGTGCAAATTGTGATATGTGAATATTGCGTGTTATAGAGGAGGAACTAGAACATCAACCTCTAGACATTGTCGGAACTTCCAGGCATTATCTTCGGGAGTGACTTGTGAGTAACCTAGACGGTCTCATTTAATTATTTGTTTGCTTAAATTCTGTTTTGAGTAACTTTATGAATGTGATTTGAGTGTTGATTCCAGATAGTAAAATGTCCGAGGAGTTATTATTTGGGAATGTATAGGAAGTGCTATTTGTATGTGAATGTGACGGAATAAATGTTACTCAACAATGATGTTGAATGCCAGACCTTGGGTCTGATGAAAATTGTGGTCTAAATGTGTGCAAACATATGAGTGATTGAGAAATTGATATGTAAAGTATTTCAATACATGAATGCATGTAAGATAAAGGGAAGCTTTGACCGGAGTCGCCAGTGAAAAAGAGCTTAAAGCTCAGATTGTGATTAGGGCCTTAGGCTCGGTTGTGAATGTACCCAGTATCCACTAAGGGATATGGGACATAATTTGACATAGCTCAGTATCCACTTAGGGATATGAGCTAGTAAAAAGGCACTCGGTCACAACGACAATAATAAATGAAAATGAGTCTTATGTGCATTGCATTCATACTTGATATGTGTATTTTACATGAATGAAATGATTATGTTAAGTGTTCTGAAACTGAAAAGTGATATTTTATGAACATGCAAAAAAAAAAAGGATGTGAAATTATATGTTATATGTATTGATGTGATGCATAAATTAAGTGAACCATCGATGATGGTTATCTCATTGAGTTCACAAAACTCACCAAAATTGCAATGTTGACTTTTCAAGATCGAGAGACGACTCTAGCTACTGAGAGATGCTACAAGCAGTGTAGACTTGTGATTTGGGAAGCGAAGTCATGGCTCAAAGGTCGGTCAGCTGGGTTTAGGCAGATTAGATAGATTTTTGTGTATTTCCTCTTGCATGTAGCATCTTTTTTATTAGGATATGATGATGTACACTTTCGGGTGGTCTAGGAAACTACCAATGTGTACATTTGTTTTCTAAGAAATGAAAGGAGGAAATTGTTTTAAATTATTGTGTTTTTCCATATGATGTTTAAAAAAATGAAAATGATGATGCCATGTTAAGTGAATGATGTAATTGATCATAATGTGCTGTTATCATAGGTTATGTATTGGAATAATCTATGGGTGTTCCGGTATATACCCTACGGTAAGGGGGCGCTACAAACAGGACCATGATGCTAGGAACAAATAACGGAAAAGAAATTGCTTTGCCTCCAATATTAAAAGAAGAAGTTCCTATAATAGTAGGAAATGAAGGCTTTGTATTTCATATGGTAAAAAATCTTGAGAAGGTAACTTTATCTTCAGGTAACTTTCCTATAAGCGAGAACCTAAAATCGTTGTAATGGAATAGCATAAATGAAGTTTTAGAGTTAAAATTTAAAGCAACCTTTACAATCAATGGAATCAAATTCTTAACAAAGAAGGTTGACAAACTATATATCGCTATGATATAATTTGGTAGGCAAAATTTGCCTGTCTTTGGAAAAAAAATGTTTGAAGGACTCAAGGGGCATCCTACTCCTAATATAATGGAAGTCGGAGAATGTATTCGCGTTCTAACCACTCCCTTTATAAAAGAAAGATATGTCCCTCTACAATTATGTGTAAATATCCCTATGGTGCCTCCTCACATTAATCTGGGTAATGACCTACATGCAGTCAGGCTCCAAATTTCAGATAGAAAAGGATTTGGTGGAGAAGCTAAAGCTAAGGAACCATAATATGGTTTGGGAGGTAACATTGTAGCTATAAACCTTAATCCCATTATTCACTCACCACAAATGACTAGAAGTTGATCTGAAAGTAGTCAGAGAACAGCTCAGGAATTGTACAGGCTTAGTTTAAGACAGCTCCACCTTCTAGAATTCTTTAAACTTTATCTAGAATATATTGATCAAAATAATCCTTGTCCTTAAGGCTACAAAATTCTTGAATTCAACTTGTTTTCTGGTGAAGAAAGTTAATCTACCATTGAACATATCGCTCACTATACAATATGGAGAATTAGCTAATCATGAAAAGTTTAACTACTTTAAGCTTAATCTAACCTTGAATTCTTTAATAAGGACCATCTTTTTGTGGCACACTTTGTTACCTAGGAATTTTTTTTCTTTGGCTAAAATGAAAAGATTGTTTAATGCTCATTTTTTAAAAACTAAGCCTGAAATTAACATAGTAGAGTTATCAAGAGTAACTCGAAAGAGTGGTGATAATGATGATATGTTCATCATTCATTTTTAAAAAATAAGTTAATGTCGAATCACACTTCTAGAAATTGAATATATGAAACTAGCTCAAAAGGGGTTGGACATTAAACTATGGAAGAAATTTCAAGACATGGAATTTCGTGATTTATATGAATTAACAGTGAAAGCCTCTAAATATGAAGAGCTCCCTAGAGAAGAAGGTCACCATAAAAAGAATTCTCTAGGCACTTATGTTACCAAGAAGAATTTTTATGATTTGGTAGTAGTCAAGGTCGAAGTCTTTAGAACTTGCATTTTCCCCTCTTTGGAACTTAAATCCCCAGAAGTTAAAAAAGAAAATACAAGCTTCGTGGACCCATGTTTAGTATACCTTTAACATTTCCAAACTAGAGGAGATTTTTTATTATTTATTATAAGAAAAGTTTATCACCTTTTCCCTAGCATATAACTCCTATAGAAGAGGACATCAAAGGTAGAAATTATTGTAAGTATCACAACAATTGGAGCCACTCAATAAATTCATGTTGGGGGTTTAAGAATGTAATCCAAAACTGTACAATAAAGGAAGTCTAATGTTTGCTAAAGCTGACTAAACTATGTTGATAGATGAAGACCTGTTCCCACCACTAGCAACTATTAATGCCAATACATTTGATTTGTGCCTATTGTTAAAGGTCAGAAAGAAGTTGACAATTGTAGAAATTCGTTTGGTGTCAACGTCAAATTCAAGAAGATTGGTTTTTTCCCTAAATATAATACCAACTTTAGGAAATGGGGTTGGAAAATTCCTAGGATCCAACATAAGGTAGAAATCTTAAAGAAAAATCATTGAGAAGAATTCACTCAAATTTATAAGAAAAAAAAGAACCTCAAATTCCAAGTTATCAGCGCAAGTAACCCAAATTTATGGTACCACCATCTTGACATTGTCAGCAAGTAAGATACCCAAAGAATAAGATACCCTTAACTTGAACTAAAAAAAGATAGCTCCAGTAATAAAAATTCACTGCTAATGTTGAGAAAAATAAACTAGCGATAATAGAGGAGCCAACCTCAAGAAAATCATTTCATGTGAAACTTATTTTCTTTAAAGAAAGTACTACATAGCCTAATGACAAAAAGGGAATGGTAGAAGTCATCAGTAAAAAGTGAGATAACATATAGGTGAATCCTAGATTTCATAGGAAATCAGCTCACTCTAAGAGTCAAGAAGCGGATTCCAATGAGTTTATTACAGTTGGAGACATTCTTATTCAAGTTCCATATACTGTTTCATCCATAAAGCTTGTCATTTTGCAAATCTAGTACAAAGAGGGTGGAAACCTCTCTTGAGAAAAGTGAATGCAGAGTGTCAGTATTGGCAACATGACCAGGAATTCCAAAGAAAATGGTTTAAAAAAATCAAATGAGGTTTTGACACAAAATATAAGACCTTTATATATTTAAGCCCATATCAACAGAAAAATAACTTCAAGAGTTTAGGTGGATAATAGGTCGATAATAAACATTATGTCGACTTAAATGATGATAGCATTAGGAAAAGGTGACGCTGATGTGAAACTACTAGGATATGAGGAATTATCCTTATAAATATTACAGTAGGAAGGAAAACTTTGTTAACTATAATATTGGTTGTTGATCCGCATGCCAGCTACTAAGTCTTATTGGGGAGAGATTGGATCCATGCCAACTATAGGATTTCGTCATCTCTTCATTAACTTTTACTTTTATAAAAAGAAGATGAAGTAGAAATCATATAGGCTGATTCATAATCATTCTATAGTAAGGTTGATATGATGGAAACAAAATTCTATAGGAATCATATAAAACTGATACAAATTCAAAAGTCATTTTTGGTATAAGGAAGGATAAGGAAAGATAGAAATAGAAGCTGAAAATTTTAAAAACAACTACCATTATGCTTGTTCTTACGCCGATGAAGATTCCTACTGTAGAGGAGCCTAATGAGTGAGTTCTTACAAAAAGAATGCGTTGTAGTTGCAGTCGGAGAATCCAAATATCAAATGTAGTAGATTTGGAAGAATTCAAAAGAAATAAGTAGATATGATAATGCAAAACTGGTTTTTGAAGCAAATGAGGCACCACAAATGATTGATGATGGTGTACAAGAGTCAAAATCCACCCCAGATAATTTTTATGATTATGAAAGTTAGAATTTGGACTAGAAGAAGGGAATTTGGACAATTCAGGGGAATTTTGTAGAGTCTTTATTAATAAAGACTCGAACTCAAAGATAAAGTTGGGACTGGTGAAACTTTTGAAAGAACTTGAAGACTATTTTGCTTGGGACTATACTAAGATGCTAGGATAGAGTAAAACATTGGTAAAACACAAAATTCAATAAATACAGAATTATACCCTCATTGTTAACCTCCTAGGCGATGGTTAAAAAAAGTTGAGTTGAAAGTCAAAGGGAAAACTGAAAAATTATATAAGGCTAGTTTTATTGGACTAGCAAGGAACATTGAGTAGTTGGCTAATGTTGTGTCTCTATTTATGAAAAACGGAAAATATGTATTTATCTAGACCTTAGAGATTTAATTGTACCTACTTATAATGATATATATTATGTTGATTGCAAATTATTTAATAAATGTGATAACGGGACATTTTTTTCTTTTTCATGGAATACTTTTTGAGTTATAACCAAATTCTTATAGTTAAAAATGATATTTCTAAAACAACTTTTAGATGTCTAAGATCAATTGGGACGTTTAAGTGGGTTATAATGCCCTTCAGGCTAACGAATGTAAGTGCCACATATTAAAGAGTCATGACTGTCATTTCTTATGATTTTGTATAACATACGTTGGAAGTTTACATAAACGATATAGATGTGAAGCCAAAAGAGAGTATAAATCATACCCAGGATCTATAAGAAGCTTTTAATAAGATGAGAATACACAAATTAAAGTTGAATCTCTTAAATTGTGTTTTTAGAGTAAGAGCAGGGAACTTCCTAAGGTTTTGGTTCATAATAGAGGAATTGAATTGGATAAGAATACAACAAAAGCCCTTCTTAAAGCAAAACCACCTTATAATAAGAAGATGTTTAAGAGATTTTTAGGACAAATGAACTACGTGAGAAGATTCATTGCTAATCTGGCAGGAATGAATAAAACAATTCTCAGACTTATTAAAGTTAAAGAGTTTAGAAATTTGACTGAGAGGAAAGGCACCATGTGGCTTTTAGTGGTATCAAAGAATATTTAACAAAATCCCCAATGCTAGTACCCCTAAAAAAGAAATTTCATTGAAGATGTATATCTCTACAGTAGAAGAATCCTTTGGATGCCTGTTGGCTTAGAGTAATGATGTTGGTAATGAACAAGCTATTTATTATTTTGCTGAATTCTTACGCCAACATAAAAGAAATACTTACCCATCATAAAGTTATATCTGGCATTGTATTTTACTTATTCAAAATCAAGGCATTACTTCTTATAAAATAAAGTCTTTATGGTTTCACATACTGATTTAATGAAATACATGTTGAATAAGTCAATCCTCTTAAGAAATATTGGGAAATGACTTATGACTCTTATATAATTCAATTTAATATATTATCCGTAAAAATCTATAAAAGGTCAGGCATTAGCTAACTTTTTAGCTAGTCATCCTTTAATCAAAGTAGAAGAGGATGAGGGGCAATTAATTCTCAATTATTAGAAGAATACATGGGAATTAAAATTCGATGGGTTTAGTACAAAAAAAATATGCTAGTATCAGAATAGTTATAATTGTACCAAATGGAACCAAAACTCTTCTCTCCTTCAAAATGGACTCCCAATTACCAATAATCAAGCAAAATATGAAGGCTTAATGATTTGACTGGAACTTGTAGTTGATATGAGAGCTAAAGAAATTCTAAGCAAGGTAGATTCACAATGATTGTTACGCTAAGTGGTAGGAAAATATATAGATGAATGAGTATAGCTTTATTACCTTATTACAATGTCACTGTCAAATTACTATAATTCTTTGATAATATAGAATCTCAACAAATTCCAAGAGGTGAAAATTAGGAAGTAAATGAACTTTCACAAATAACATGTGGATCAAAAATTATCTGAAGAGTTAATCCATAAGTGTATTGTGGTACAATCACTCATCCATTTATAAAAAAAGAATTTCATTAGACATCTTTAATGTTGACAAAGAAGTTGCCCACAATTGGAGGTTATAAATTTAAGATTTTATTGAAAAATCCTAGTAAAAGATGTCATTCAAACTTAAGCAATAAACAATCAATTTTGTGTTGATTGAAAGACTTTTGTTTCATCAAAGAAATGACGACTTCTTTTGATATGCCTTGGCATGCCCGACGCATTACCAGTAATACAGCACATTCATTAAGGAGCATATGGAGCACATCAATTCGGAATAAAAATGAGGTGGGTTACACATCATCATAGGTATTATTAACCAACCATCTTTTTGGTTTTTGGGAGCATTTCCTCTTCAACAATAATAGAAAATTAAGAAGATAGTTATATACCTTTAATATATATAATTAATAGCATATCGAAAATAGAGGCAAGATAAAGGAAAGTATAAAAGGGATTTCTTATGAATGAAGAGTCAATAGAAAATTTCAATTTCAATTTCAATCAGTGAAAATCCGTTCTTGGAGAGAGTTCGTAGAGCAACATGTAATCTTTTAAAATAAAATTTGTAAGCTTTCTTCACTTTGAAAAAAATAAAAATTATAATCGTTCATGTCATGAGAGGCTTAATGATGTAATACTAATCTAGCGTTCCTTCGTCTACCTTCATCATGAGCCCCTTTAAAAGATGATACTGAAAAGAAAAGAAGGTGACTACTTGTTGCTGGTTTAATAACAGGACAAGCAGGAATAAACAATAAAGTAAATTCAAATACCAAATTTATGCTTATGCTGATAGAAAAAAGTTGACAATGGGTGGCCTTCCAGTGTCGACAAAGAGGCTAACCTTTATAGAATGTCGACCTCTATCGGACAAGATACAGAAGAGAGTAAAATCCTGGGTGAACAAATCTCTTTCATATGCGGGTAAACTCTAACTTATTAAATTCGTCCTAACTTCCTTACATGTGTATTGAAGCTCTCATATCTTCTTATCACAAAGTATCATCAAAGAAATTGAAAGAATTCTTAGATCTTTCCTATGGAGTCATCCAAATGGTTCCCCTGATGCTGCAAAGGTAAAATGGGCCGATATCTGTTTTCCAAAACAAGAAGGAGGACTGAACATCCTCTCCATTAAAGTTGCTAATCATTCCCTCATTCTCAAAAGACTATGGTAGATCTTAGAGGACAAGAAGAGTTTGTGGATAAAATGGCTACATGAATATTTCCTTAAGGGGAACAACATATGGGCTATCAAACCGAAAAGTACCCGCTCTTTTTTTTCTTATTCAGCTGTTGAAATTGAGAGATGCTGTTCATCATGAAAGCTCTTGTGAGATTAAGGATGGTCGCCTAGCCTCCTTATGGTTTGACAATTGGTCCAACAGGAGACCTTTAATACAACTGATGCATTTTTCAAGAGCATCTTCTGCTTTTCCTTCAAGAACTCGAATGAACTCATTCATAGAAGGAAATTGCTCGAATTTTCCCAGAAGTCTAATGCAATTTCAGCCTAGCTATCCTCCCACTCCACAGGAACCTGACATCTTTTTTTGGAAAGGTATTCCAATTGCGAAGCTCATTAACAGTGTTATTTGTGATAACTTACGCAAACATCGACCTGTAATCCCTTGGGCCACTAAGGTATGAAATAAATTCTGCATCGACCTGCAATCCCTTAGGCCACTAAGGTATGGAATAAATTCTTACTGTTGAGCATATCTTTCATCTACTGGTTAGCTATCCAGAACAAACTTTCTACAGTAGACCGAATTCCTTATATCCAAATGGACATCAATTGTCCAATGTGCTCCATGCAGAGTGAATCTTGCAACCACCTCTTTTTTTATTGTCCTTTCAACAAGGCAATTTGGAATTATGTTAAGGCTTCTTGTTATTGGATGAATCCAGGAACAACTATCTTGGAGATTACAAATGGACTTACTGCGCAATTACTTATCCACATCATTGTTCTGGGCGTTTGTATTTATAGGTTATGGAGAGAGCGAAATCTCTGAAGATTTAAGCATCAATCAACCATGAAAGAGTGTCTAATATCCTCAATTTTAGCAGAGGTTCGGGAGATCATTATGACGAAGAAGCTACAACAAAGATGCAGACCAACCGTACGCTCCTCTCTATGTATCTAAGGATCTACTGGGAAGCAAATTTTCTTAATACATCTTTGAGTGGGGTCGCCAAGGCGTCAATGAATAGATCAAATGCAACATAGATTTTTAATTATTACGGAAGCTCAAATGTAGTCGTGTTCTTCCTTACACTGTTTTCTGCTAATATGACGGGATAGGCTTTCTTGTTTTTATATTTTCGGTTTTTTATCCTGGAACTCTCGTGTAATTGTAACTTTTATTTCTTCATTTAATCAATTTTCTTTTTCAAAAAAATAAGTTGACAATGGGCCAGGTAGGTGGGCCGGGCAGCCCAAAGTCCACAATGTTGATACCAATTCACGTCAGCCCTCCCAAGTCCGAGCTCAGTTCAAGCCTAGTCAACTCGAGCTGGATCAAGCCGTGGCCAATTTGTCATCCCTATAAATAATCATATCTGCATAGCCTGCCCTCCTAAGATAATTGCAAACTAGCAATCGCAGCTGATTATGCTTCATCTCATTGGAATGTGTTCATTGAAAATTGAAGATAGCTGAACCTGTCAACACTAGATAAATGCAAATGAAAGACCATGGCAAGAACCTGCAGAAACTCATGTTAGACTTGGTACGGTGATCCAATTACTCTGAACCAGGCATTGGCGTTTCAGTGCAAAAAAGTACTAAATACATTCCACGGCAGGACTTGATGCAATGCAATGCAAGGAAGGTCTGATTAACTGCTTGCAGACAGTGTTGCAAAATACTTAGTCCCGGCCATGCATATGAGATGTTGCATACATCCACCAAAATAGAATATGAGCAAAACCAAATAGCTGAAAACAAAAGGCAAAGTTGATAATATTAATGGCTTGTTTTGTGCTCTTGGCTTGCACGGATATGCTTTTATGAAAAGTAGAGAATTACTTGTTTTAGCATTTCATGGACAAAGTCCTCACTTTACAATTATACCATCCTATATTCAACCCAATTGAAACTAAAGAACTTCGATGTACAAAATTGAGAAAAGTTCAGTCGTATGCGCCTTGGACCCCAATACTGTCAAGCAATGAAACTACTTCTTCAATAAGGGGTCTCCGCCTGGGATCCTGGTCCAAGCATCTACAGGCAATTTCAAGAACATCCAGAAGCTCCATTCCACGATCTTCATCCCAAATGGATGGATCAATAACCTCTGCCTCCCTTTTCTCAGACTTCATTTGAAACACCCTAGAGACTAAATCTCTGCAGCTTTTCCCTTTGCAAACTTCTACAGGCCTTCTACCGGTAAGAATCTCAAGAAGAACAACCCCGAAACTGTAAACATCACCTCTGCAAGTTGCAGTCAATGTTTGACTATATTCAGGAGGAATGTAACCCAATGTTCCAACCAAATCAGTGGTCACATGCGTGTCATAAGGTCGGAGAAGCCTTGAGAGACCAAAATCAGCCAAATGGGCTTCAAAATTTTCATCCAAAAGTATGTTACTTGATTTCACATCTCGGTGAACTATATGTGGTTCACAAACTTTGTGCAGGTAAGCTAACCCAGATGCTGCACCTTGAGCTATTTTGAGTCTCAACTCCCACTTAAGAGTTGATACCCCATCAACAGATTCATGCAGCCAATAATCCAAGCTCCCATTCTCCATGTATGAGTAAATCAATAACTTATCACTACCAAGCCAGCAATACCCTTGAAGAGAAACAAGGTTTTTATGTTGAGCCCTTGACAGTGCTTGCACTTCAGCTTGAAATTCACGATCCATCTGACCACAATCTCCTGAAAGCCTCTTGATTGCAGCCTTTGTGCCGTCAGGAAGGGAGGCTTTGTAAACCAGGCCAAATCCACCACAACCAATAATATTTGCTTGATTGAAATTATTTGTTGATTTCAACAAGTCAGCAACAGTGAGGTCCTTGTAATCTGAATTCTGAAAATGCACCATCTTTGAAGGCTGAAAGGAATCAGATAGCCTGCCTTGACGGCTGGTTTCCTCGTCCATACTGTCAATTGGATCCCCCATATCCCTCCTACGCACCGTAAGCCAAAGAACTGCAAGGACTATTGCAAGTCCAACTCCTAGTGTAAGGGTTATAACTAAAATTTTGCTTAGACCAAGCCTACTTTTTGCATTGGACGGAGTAACTGGCTTCAGTATGTTGTCATTAGCACATCGAGAAAACACTCCTCCACAAAGTTCAGGGTTGCCCTCAAAGCTTGAGTTGGGAAAGCTATAAAACTGCCCTCCAGTTGGAATTCGCCCGCTCAGGTGATTATAAGCCACGTTAAATTGCGACAAGAAGGTGAGCTTCTCAAATGATACTGGGATCGACCCATGCAGGTTGTTGGAAGATAAATCTAAAGCTTCCAAATTTGTCATTTCAGAAATTGAGTCTGGTATCGTCCCAGTTATGTTGTTCTTGCTTAAATCCAAGACATGAAGTTGCTTCAACAGTCCAATTTCAGGAAAAATTGTTCCGTTTATCCTGTTATTGCACAAAATAATTGAAGGAGGAAAATTTGAGACTTGTTTGTACGGCAAACCCTTACCGCTCTGGTTCCGCTTTACATATAGCGGAATTCCAGCAGAATCTGTCAAGTAACTGTAGTTTGCATATATCAGGCTCTTTAGCGCAGCCAAACCTTTTGGCATCTCTCCACTGAGTGAGTTATTAGATAAGTCCAAGTAGAACAAGTTCTCCATCTGACCTATCCACGGAGGGATACTGCCACCCAATTGATTCATCGACAAATCAAGAAGTTGCAACTTCCTACAACCCGACAACCAATCTGGGATTTGGCCTTTAAGAGCACAATTCCCAAGTCCTAGGACAGCTAAATTCTCAAACCCACTTATATTTGTGGGGATCTCCTCACCAATGAAGTTCCTTGGAAGGATAAGAGTAGATAGATTTTTACTATACTGAAGAACAAATAGTGCCCTTGGTAAGTTCCGAAAACTATTGTGGGACAATGAAACAATCGAAAGAGCTGTGAGACTTACAAAACTCTCCGGGATTTGACCTTCCAAGCGATTCTTAGCTAGGTTCAAAATTTTCAACTTATGGCAGTCTGACAGAGAATTGGGAAGGTGCCCAGAAAAATGGTTACTGGCAATATCAAGTGTACTAAGACTCGGCATTGCAGTAAAGTTTAGATTAATTTGGCCAGATAAAGAATTGTTTCTGAGGTCAAGTACGTGAAGCTTCGAGCAGGAAGGCAATGTTGAAGGTAACAGCCCAGAAAATATATTAGAATTTGCAAGAAGTTGCTCAAGTTGAGTAAGGTTGTCGAAAACATCTGGAATCTGACCAGAAAATTGGTTGCCACTAATAGCGAGGGTTTTAAGGCTAGAAAGCTTACTCAATTCCTTGCTTAACTGGCCAGAGAAGTTATTGTTGGTGATTGAGAGTCGTTCCAAAGCCAACAATGAGTACAAAGAGTCTGGTAGAGCACCAACAAGTCCATTGTTATCCAAATGCAGTTCCAGTAGAGATGTGCTGCAATTACTTAAGCCTCTGAGATTGCCCAAAAGATGGTTCATTGACAAATCCAGAATCCGAATCCGGTTGAAGAAGCTGCAAAGTTTAGTCGAAACTTGGCCAGTGAATGAATTGTTACTTATGTTAAACACAGAAAGACTGGGAAATTCACCAAGCTCAAGCAATTCCTCATTGAACAGATTACTAGAGATATTCAGTGACTGAATGGATAGTAAACCAGAAATCACTCTTGAAACAGGTCCTGATAGCATGTTATGGCTCAAATCAAGAACCTCTAGCTGCTTCAATCTTGACAGCTCCACTGGCAATCCACCTTGAAGATGATTGAAGGAGAGATTAAGTGATTTCAACTGATCCAAACTGCCCAATGAGCTTGAAATGTTCCCTTTGAGATCCTTTTTGGGAAGAATCAGCATAGTCACCCTTCTTCCACCAACTGAACCATTGTCATAGCTCTCACAGAAGACACCATCCCGTTGACAGCAGTTGTTTTTGGACCATGCTGTTATGATGGACCCATCACTAAGATTCCCTGCAAATTCGTTCAGTGCAAGCAAATCATTCCCATCACAGGGTTGGCCAAGAGTTTGACGAGCCAAAGAAGAAACTAGAACACAAGCAAAGAACACGCATTTGAGGGAAGCCATTGGAACAATCACCACCACCACAATTACCTTAACCAAAGCCTTGCCTTGCTGAAATCAAACCAAACCCCCCATACCAATATGCATAGGCTCTTCTTTTCAAAAACAGAAAACGACTGAAGCAATCTGCAAATCTAAAATCCCACCAAAAAGGGAATGAAACCACGTAGCAACCTACAGTGAAGCACAAGCTAGTGAAAACAAAATCCCCAGCTTTAACAAGCGTTGCTCAGAATACACTAGAAAAGCCAAATGACCAAACTTTACTGCAAAACCTCTCTAGGAACCATAAACAAGAACGATCCCGCAACTTAAATTGAGAAAGAGAATGTTCACCGCAGCATACAAAAGTCAGACAAGCCGCTTAGACAATAGAGACAACTTGTTCCCAGTCCCACCAGTGACCAAAACCTTGACTCTAATCAACAAACCTCAAAGACCTACCACACTTGAACGGCAACTAACCCATCTATTGGAAGCAAGAAAGTCTTGCACGAACGTCAGAAACTTCAAACACACATCCCAAGGCACCTATAACCAACAAAAGAGCAGGAGTAATCAAATTAAGCACAGGTCTAAAAATAAGATGAGGATTAATTCTTAAAACTTGAAGCATATCCCAAGATCACAAGTTCATCAGAGGATTAGAATATTAAATAGTCCAACAAGGAAGAGAGAGACTATACCAGCCTATACACATGAATTCATCAAAGGCTTCAACACTCCTGTAAGTGAAGGAAAATCAAAATCTCCAATTTTCAACGAATAGGTACGGTCTCAACTTTGAAAGTAGACATCTTTCGCTATCCATTAGACTTGAATTTTCTCGCCCTCTAGGTATATTCTTTATTTCATTTGTGTAGTAAGAAAAGAAGGGCACAATGAAATCTTTGACGCAATGACTAAATGGAAAACGGGGGAAAAAAAAAGGTCCCTCTTTTATATATAAGAAGGAATCTATTGCCTATGAGAAGGGTGACATGATATGCATCCTGCATGAAAACAAAAGAGCTGACTTTTTGACAAACCTTTGCGGTCTGTCTTTCTCTGGATTTGCTGTTTGGGTTGAAATATTTGTTCAAAATGTTGACAAGTCACGCGGGGACACTTCTTCCTTCCTGTGTCAACTGCCTATGTTTTCTTTTTATAGTGTATGTCAATTCCTTACAGCTGTCTCTTCTTCTAAGTTCCATGATAGGAAAAACACAAAAACAAAAAGTAGGTATTTGGTAGAAAAGCGAGGTTCGAAAATCGAAGCCACTTGTGAATTCGTTCCTATTTAAAGCTAATGGATTTTATTTTATTTTATTTTATTTTATTTTTAGAAAACGAAATAATATTAAAATAATATGATACTTAAAAACTATTATTTGTTACGGAAAGAAAGAACGAAATGCCAGAGATAAAATGTTTACTCAATTCATTTTCATCATACAATATACATCCTATTTATAACTACACATGATATATATGAACGTACATAAGATATGATTTCAACTAACCATAATATTAAACACATGGGATAAATAATATTTGGTCCAATGTGAATCTTAACTCCTAATTTAATTTGAATTGTAACAATACTTAAACCTAAGATTGGATGGTAGATGTCACCTTCAATTTGTTAATTAAATCTTGTAAAACCAATTGGAAGATGTGTTTTGGTCTAAGAAGTACGGATACGGACATGGACACGGGACACGACACGGACACAGACACGGGGAAACACCAACTTCTAAAATTTGGTGGACACGGACACGACATATATATATATATTATAAAATTTAGAATTAAGAAAAATATCAGAATTCATAATATGATATATATTAATTGATGTGTTTCAAGACTTTCAACATCTTGATAGTTCATATATATTTGGTACTTTATAAGCTCCTCTAAAAAAACATGAAATATATATTCCATTAAGCAATTTGTCTACAATTTCCTATTCAAAAGTAGAATTAGTCATTCACATGAGTATTTACAACCAAAAAATCTAACTAAAATATCTACCCCCTAATCACTTTACTCTCAAACATTGGCATTGCTTTCATCAACAAAGATCATACTCTCCAACTCTGGTTCATCAAGTGAAGGATTGGCAACTTCAAGGATTCCATGATCATCATCAATTGGTGAAAACTCATCTCCTGCAATATCCCACATCATTGCTTCTCCTTGTTTGTATTGTGAAGATTTTCTTGAAAGGAGTCGCAAATTAGTATGAATGTATACTAAACTCTCAGCACGCTTAGGTTTTATCTTGTTCCTTCTAAGGGAGTGAATAAAAGAGTAAGTACTCCAATTTCTTTCACAACAAGATGAAGACGATGGTTGTCCAAGTAACTTGAGAGCAATCTTTTGAAGAATTGGAGCATGAACACCATGAACTAGCCACCAAGATTTTGCATCAAGGATACCTCTATCATTTATAGAGTCATAATCATCAAACCCTTGTCTACCATCTGAAAAATTAGCAAACTCAATATTCACTTTTCTCCGATCTTCTACATCAGGAAAGTACCTCTTCAAACATTTCAATCTCTCATTGGTGAGCTCCACATCTTGATTTGGTGGAACTCGTTTTGAGTCTTTACTCAACCATTCATGGCTATAATACCTATATAGTTGTAAGAAAAAAATGTTATGAATTATTCATCAATTACCATTTATTTATCTCTAATAGAAAAGAAAGTATCAAAATTTGAATCATCACCTTGGATTCAAAGAATGAGCTAAACAATGAAGAGACTACTTTTTGTCCAACGCTCAATTAAGATTTGGAGGACCACTTCATAGAAGGTTGAAGATTCATTGTCATCATTTCTTTCAAAAAGATACATGGCCTTTCTTACTTTTTCAATCATGGAATCCCATATCTCATACACCAAATGGAGAGTAGATGCATCCGTATCTGTGCTTCTTAAAACTTCATAAATAAGATTGGTGAAAGAAAGAATGAAATCTATCTTTTGCCACCAAAAGAATGAAATCTATCTTTTGCCGCCAACTATCACTCAGTAGCTTCTCTTTGACAAATTCAGCTTTGCCAACATCATCTTCCTTGTAAGCAGATCATTTTTCACTTATCACCATCTCTTGGAGCCCATGTTTGATAAGTTTAAACCGCTTCAACATCACTATTTTAGAGGTAAATTGAGTAGGAGCAACATTAAGTAACTTCAATGAAGCAAACTCATTAAATATTAGACAACCTCATATAGTGATTAATAATGAAGTTCTTAATAAAAGAAACATCATCAGCGATTTGTGAAATCCAAGAACATTCTTGATATACGAGATTGTTCCTTTCTGTATTCTTAGCCCCACAAATGCTCTTCAAAGCAAGGTTAAGAGTGTAGACAACATAAGAAGTCCAAAAAATAGTTGGAAACTCCACCTCAATCATTAAACTAGCCGCCCTACAAAGCCGATGCGTTGTCCGTCACAATTTGCACAACATTATAAAAACCAACTTCCATAATCACATCTCTCATTTTCTTAGCTATAAAATCCTTGTCCTTGATATTATCAGAGCAATCAATTGCTTTAAGAAACATTGGCTCACTTTCAGTCACAACCATAAAGTTGAGAAGAGGTCTTCTTTGTGGATCACTCCACCCATCACTTACAATGCTTACTCCTTTTAGATTCTATGTATTCCTTATAGGTTGAAGAAGCTTCTTAGCATGTTCTATTTCTTTGTCAAGTAAAGTTGTTCTCAACTTGTTGTAGCTCGGAAGAACATAACCACTAATATAATTATTAGCGGCAAAAGAGAAAGCTTTGATGAAATGAGGATTCCTTACAAGATGAAAAGGCAATCCTGAAGAATAAAACATTCTAGCAATCTCAAGATCTAAATTTTCTCTAGCTTGCATGTTGAAAGCATCATTTATAGGTCCCAATGTTGCTCTCCTCTTTCTTGAATCAAAACTACTAGTACATGATGCTTCACCAGTTGAGAAAATTTGAGATTGACTAGATAAGGGTAAAAGAGCGACAGGTCTTGCCTTGGAATTTTCAATCAACAATGTAGCTTCATTGTCAATTTTTTTAGGTTCTATCACCTTTGAGGATGGAATGTCACCACAAACTCGAATTCCCTTGCCTGGTAATTTCAACAGATGTGCCCTTACTCTAGTGTAAGAACCTCTGAATGAGCTATGGCAAAAACTACACTCAAACTCAAAGTTTCCACCACCCTCTGTTTTATTTTTCTTCCCCACATATTTCCATAGTGGTTGTTCCGGATTTTCTTGTTCAGCACCACTACTAGAAACCATGGAAAAAGGAGAATAGTGGATTGAAATACCTAATTAAGATACCAAATTGTATTAACAAACAAGTAAACAATAT
>JAOQMP010000128.1:32290-43262 GCA_027563575.1 Erythroxylum pedicellare | reverse complement strand
CAGGAGCTAACTAGAAATAATTCGAAGTTATTGCCATCTTTTATACAACCACCAAAATTGGAGTTGAAGGCTCTTCCAAGTAACTTCAAATATGAGTATTTAGGTGAGCATGAAACTCTTCCTGTTATTATTTTGAGCAGATTAACATCTTCGCAAGAAAAACAATTATTGGGTATGCTAAAAAATTACAAAGATGCTTTTGGACGGACTGTGATTGATTTGAAATGGATTAGCCCCTCATTTTGTATGCACCAAATTCTATTGGAAGATGGAGCTAAGAAAATAAGACAGCCTGAACAAAGATTGAACCCACCAATGATGGAGGTAGTCAAGAAGGAGATTCTGAAGCTCCTCATCACTGTAATAATCTATCCAATTTCAAACAATAAATAGATAAGTCCAGTACAAGTGGTTTTTAAGAAAATTGAAGTAATCGTAGTGGAGAACACTTCAGGTGAATTGGTACCTACCCGTGTGCAAAATGGGTGGAGGGTTTGTATAGATTACAGGAAGTTAAATTATGTTACTTGTAAAGATCATTTTTGACTTTCTTTTATTGACCAGATGCTTGAAAACTTGCAAGAAAAACTCATTATTGTTGTTTAGATGGTTATTCAGGTTATCACCAAATTTCTGTTGCACCAGAGGACTAAGACAAAACGACTTTCACATGTCCTTTTGACACCTTTGCGTATCCAAGAATGGCATTTAGATTATGTAATGCACCTGCCACCTTCCGAGAGTGTATGGTAAGTATTTTTTTCTGATTGTGTGGATGATTGTATTGAAGTTTTTATGGACGACTTTACAGTTTATAGTGAGTCTTTTGATACTTGCTTGATCAACCTTGAAAAAATTTGAAATGTTGTGGTAAAAATAAGTTGATTTTGAATTATGAAAAATGTCATTTTATGGTTGATCAAGGGATAATCTTAGGCCATGTAATGTCTTCTAAAGGAATTGAGGTTTGATAAGGCTAAGATAGAAATCATTAAATCTCTTCCTTACCTCGTTAGTGTACGGAAAGTTTATTCTTTTCTTAGACATGCAGGTTTCTATCGACGCTTTATCAAAGACTTTTTGAAGACTACTTAACCTTTATGTAAATTATTTCAAAAAGATGTGGAGTTCACGTTTGACGAAGCATGTAGGAAAGCATTCGAGGAATTAAAAGAGAAGCTAATTTCTGCTCTAATAATCCAGCCCTCAGATTAGAGTCTCCCATTTGAGATAATGCACGATGCAAGCGAACTATACGTTAGGCATTGTTCTGGGGCAAAGGATGAACAAAGTGTCATATGTGATTGACTATGCTTCCATGATGCTAAACGACGCCCAAAAAAACTATTCAACAATAGAAAAAGAATTATTGGCAGCTTTTTTTGTGCTAGAGAAGTTCAGTTCATATCTATTGGGCACACATGTCATAGTTTATTCAAGTCATGCTGCGTTGAAGTATTTGTTGTACAAAAAGGAAGCAAAGGCACATCTTATTTGTTAGATTCTACTACAGCAAGAATTTGATGTGGAGATACTTTGGTCCCAGAAAGACAGCCTGTAAGGTGCTTGAATGTGGTTTGTTTTGGCCTAAACTATTTTATGATGCTTATATATTTTGCAAGTCTTGTGATCGATGTTAAAGAATAGATGGTTTAGGACCAAAAGACCAAATGCCGCTCACGAATATCCTGGTATGTGAAATTTTTGATGTATAGGGGAATTGATTTTATGGGCCCTTTTCCTTCCTCTTTCGGTAAGACGTATATTCTCGTTGCTGTGGATTATGTTTCAAAATAGGGTGAAGCTAAGGCTACTCATACTAATAATGCTAAAGTTGTTGTCGATTTTGTTAAGTCTCATATTTTTTTCAGGTTTAGAGTACCTAAAGCAATAATCAGTAATCGCAGGACTCATTTTTGTAACCAAATTGTTGAGGTTTTATTGAAGAAATATGGTGTTACACACCAAACTTCAACAACATGCCATCCCCAAACAAATGGACAAGCCGAAGTTACTAACAGGGAAATCAAATTAATTTTGGAGAAAGTGGTTAATCCTAATAGGAAGGATTGGAGTCTGCGTTTAGACGACGCGCTATAGGCATACAGGACAACATATAAAACTCCTAATGGTATATCGCCATACAGGTTAGTATTCAGAAAACCTTGTCATTTACCTGTAGAATTGGAACATAAGGCTTACTGTTGCAATTTGGATTTAACTGAGGTTGGAATTAATCGAAAATTACAATTGTAAGAGTTGGAAGAGATACGTAATGAAGCTTATGAGAGTATTAAAATATATAAAGAAAAGACTAAGGCCTTTCACGACAAAATCTAATTAGAAAAGAATTTTCCATAGGTCAAAAGGTCCTTCTTTATCACTCTAAACTAAAGCTCTTTCCTGATAAATTACGATCTCGTTGGATAGGTCCATTTGTTGTTACTAATGTTTTCTCACATAGTGCAGTTGAAATTCAAAGTTTAGACACTTTTAAAGTGGTTAAACTTAATGGACATCGATTGAAACCGTATTATAAGAATTTACAGGTTGAAACTGCGGAAGAAATTGAATTGGTTGAGCCAATTTACTTTGAGTAGGTTAATAAAAAATTTTCATCTAGCTAATATGACATTAAAGAAGCGCTCTTGGGGGGTACCTCAAGATTTATTTTAATTTAAGTCATTTCATTTTAAAATTTAGCTTGCCAGTTTTTCTATTTGATTTATTTTTAACTAATTAAAAAATCGAAAAACTCTCTTCACACAACTCTCTTCTGTAGCTCTCTCCTACTATTCAATGAAGTGACAAGTAAAGATACATAGCCCAAGATACTATTCACTTCTTTAAACCCCTTGTTCTTTGCACATCCATTCTCTCTTCTTAAAAACCATTGCAGACGATGCTTGCCCCTCGCAAACCTTTGTTCTCTCTGTATTAAACATTCTCAAATCATTGTCAATATATCTGGGTTATTGTTATCTTTGTTCTCTCTTTTCCAATATTAAACATTCTCTCATCGACAGAAATACCTAGCAACCTTGCTTCATGAGATTTTGCAGTAACACACCCACCAAATGTTCTAAAAAGTGTCCCATCACATACCAAGCCTTCTCAAGTCAGTCAACTACTCACCAACTGCATCCCAGCTTCATGCCACCCAGACGATCAAGTCGTCTCAATTCCCTATGACTCACCAAACAATTGCAGCAACCTCGTTCTCCAGTCAACCCCATCAATGTTGAAGATAGTCCATCATTACCTTCTTTTGTAGATTCTCCACCATTATCCACAGATACACAACCACCTACAGTTCCAGGAGAATCCAACTCCTCCGACACAAATGAGGACCAGTAATAACCAGAAGTAGTGGAAACATAGGACCTTGAACAAATAGAAGCAGAAACAGTGGAAAAAGAACAGAATATGGACGCACATAGTGGCGAGATTCTTCCTACAACAAGCAACCGCAGCAAAAAAAGGTAAAAACGTTGTTTTTCAAAGTAGGTTGCAATTGACAATTGATACATTTAACTTGTTTCATAGGAAAAGTGATCAGGATTGTTTTGAAATTGTTTGTGATAGGCATATAAATCCTTGTAAGTTTATACATGATGAAACTTTGAATATTCGTTCTGAAATTAAACATTATGTGGATAAAATGGGTTAGGTATATTACATTAATGTTTGATACCCTGCATATGTGGAATTGACTAGGGAATTTTATGCCACTTTTCATTTCAAATTAGATGATCCAAATTTTAACTTGTTTGCACCTGGTATGATCGAGTGTAGGCTTATGAATCAGTGGCATTCATTTTCTGTTGCTTCTTTTTGTGCAACAATGAAATTTGTGACAAAATCTATGCTAAAAGTGATGCATTTTTAAATGGTTGTTGTGATTATATGCTTGAATTTGATCCATATGCACTGTGGTCAAAATGTTCTGTTGATTCTGAAAAATATAACCTTTGTAGTTCCAAAATTTCTTTTCTTCGCAAACTAGCTTTGAAATACATTCACCATTTTATGCTTTACAATTTTTCTGGTCGTAGACAAACTGCTGGTATCCTATCAAAAGCTGAATTTTTCTTTCTATGGTGCATGGAAAATGATGTCTCAATTAATTTGAGTTTTTGGATGCTCACTCAAATGTATTCCGTATTGAAAAAGAATAATCCAGCTTTAAACTTAGGCTCATATATCACTCAACTTGCTGTTAATATTGGAGTTTTAGATGATGATAACAATAACCTCACAGTTGCTTGTGAGATGGAACCACTGGATTGTGAGTGTTCGTACAAGATGGGACTTGTAGTTGCTGATGAAGCTGATGGATACACATTTGCCGTACCTGGACCGGTTGTACAACCTACTCCTCGTCCGCATTAGCAAAAAAGAAGAATTACGACTACAAACATCTCCACAGACACAAGTTCACAATAATCAACTCACACCGCAACACATCCTTTTGCAAGTGATCCGACTATTTTAGCACTCCTACAACACATGGAGTGCAAATTGGACAAATTGGAGCACAACCAGCTTGCTTTTTCTTAACAGCAGAAATTTCAACCGCCTTTTCCACCAACACCTTGATGCATTAACATAGAAGTTTCTTAAACCTTTATTTTCTTTATTTTCTTTTGTTTTTCTTTTTACAAGGACATTGAGGACAATGTAGATTAAGTATGGAGGGAAAGCATTGAATGTTTTTGTGACTATGTGTTTTGAATTTACTGTTTCTTTGTTCATTTTGATTTTGATTTTTTTCTTTTATATCTTTTCATTTGCATATGATGTGTGTTAAACCATGAAATTCTATCCTAATAGTTGGAATGAGACTAAATTGCGTGCTTGAATTCGAATTAGGTCAATTGACTAGAAGGTGAATAATGCTGATCGATTAAAGTAGTTGGTTACATAAGATTACTTAGAAATTGATGCTTGAGTGATTAGGTAATGTATAGAAACATAATGGATTTTCAATTGAGCTTGTGTGAAGAATTGAGCCTATATGACTCCATTCAAAAGTCATTTCATTTCTCTCTGTGTGTGATACTCCCTTAGGTGATTACCTTCAAAACTTGCTCTGAACCAGTTATGTTAGATGCATACTAGATAGAAATGATTAAGGCCCTTTTTCTTTTAACCATTGACTTAAATAACCTACCTATCTTATTTACCCTTGCAAACACCTTTGAGCCTTTACCCCTTTTGTTTCTTATAGAAAACACCCCATTCTAAAATATCAAACCCCATTAGCCTTACATATTCACATGTTTAATAAAGTACTAAGTTAACTAGTTTTGGGACTTTTGGCTATATTTTTCTAAGACAAGTTTACTGATACTTCTACTTATAGAGCACATTATATTTAGTTACTGTTATTGTTTATTGTTTCCTTAGTATTTTAAAAACAAGAAAAAACATAAAAAAAGAAAAAAAGAATCAAGTATAGTAGCAATAATAAATTTTGAGTAGTTAGTTATTTACATGCAATTATTAGAAATACATTTTGTTGTCCCTTTTGTATATTTAGTGCTTTATGACTACTTATGAAAAGCCCATCAAACCCCTTTTGACTCACCTTAACCTTAGCCCCATTACAACCTCAAATAAAGCCCTTTTGATCTATTTTAGCATGTAGTCACTGTAGAAGAGAGTTGACATATTTGTAAGCCTATAGTATTATGATTTCCTATAGGGAGTTTTGAGCGAAACACAAGCTATAAACACTTGAGTGAAATGAGTGAATTTCGTGAGGAAAATCCACTGTGAATTTTTTCTTATCTTCGAATGATAGTATCATAAGTTGAGTTTGTTTATCTACACTGATGAAAACTAAACATGATGTGTGTAGTAGCTTGACATTCGATTAGCTAAAGTTTGAATTATTGCATGTGCTTTGTTTCTTTGAAAATGAATTGATAGAATTTGATGGTCACGTTTAATTTGCTTAAGGGCGAGCAAAATGTTAAGTATGGGGAAGGTTGCTAGTGACTTTATTTTTTATTTTTGTGTGTGTTAATTTTCTTTGTTCTTAAGGTTTGAAGTTATACTTAATGAAAATTAATCTTGTTTTATGTTAAAGTGTAGTTTGGAACCAAATAGAAAGAACTGCAAACAGTTTGGGACAAAAAGAGCTGAACTAGGCATTGAACCTAAGTTAAGGGTAACCTAAATTTTTATTCATCCCATCAGCTACAGTAGCGAGAGGAGAGAAAAATAGAAAGCTTGCAGTAGAACCAACAAGAGTGGCGGTGGAAGAGAAGAGGGTTGGCGGCAGAAATAGAAGAACAACACCTGTGACAATCCCAAATAATTAGGAAAAATTATGATATTGGGTAACTAAACTCTTATTTCTTAGTTTACGAAATCTTAGTTATTGAACTCTAAATGTTGTGAGACTTTCGTTCTTTATTTGAATTGATTTATTAGCCAAGTATTAATTATTTTTTTGGGTTATTATTTGATTGTTTGATTTTACAGCTAGGTGCGCAACTAGTTTGTAATTTTATTCAATCAATTACTAGATTAAACATGTTGACATTTAATTCTTTTAATCAAAAGTAACGACTAAGATTTTTGTTTCCTACGTTAGGGATATGATTCTAGGAAAAATAGTTGTCCCAGCTAAATATACATCATATGTATGTTGTCTAGTTCGTCAATTTTTTTGAATTTGTAAAACTATTAATTAATTAAATCTGAGATTGTATCTAGGTTATTGATTAATAAGAGTTAATTTGAATACATGTTTTAGTTAATTAAACATAAGAGAAAATAGGTAAAGAAATTTACCACAATGAATGCTTAACTAATAAATTGATTATTTTTAATGTTGATGATCAACGTAAGTTCAATAATAAAGGAGACCGGAAACCAATATTTGTCCCTATTGATTGTTAGATTCTCATTGTTTTGCTATTAGTTATTTTTAAATTTCGTATTCCAATTAAATTATGTTTAATTCACAATTTAAAACCCCAACTTTTATTATGCAACTACTAATGTCTGAATTCCTCATGGGAGCGATCCCTACTTTCCACTACTACATTAATTTGTGTTGCAGGAAGTTGGTTTCTTTTTATATTTGGTTGCAGACGACAACAGTCACCACTTGGAAACTACTTAATGGAAGAAATTTGGAAAAAGAAGAGAATATGGTATTTTTCTAAAAGGTAACGTGACAAGAAATGTGTAGTTTTTTTGAAATAAGATCCTAATAATGATACGCTTTGTGTATATTCTATAACTAAGGAAACAATATAGGTGAGTGTGAGGTTCTACTTTTATGTGTTCATGAGGTTGTAAAAGAACAAAGCAAGCACAACCAAAAGGATGTAAGGTTGAATAGACAGGAGGCTTACAAAACAACTTTTCAAAAGAAGATAAATTATGAAGAACCTAGGTGGGAATATGATTTATAGTATAGACAACAGTAAGAGTTGCTTTTGCCTAAATTTTTTTAGACACGAGGCAAAAAGAAAAAAAGTATGAATAGAATCAGGAATGTTAAGGTGTTTTTATTCAACTTATCTATTTTGTTGGGAAATATCAGGATATAAACATTGAACAATATTGTATTTTGACTACGAGATTAAAGTAAAGAAGAATATCAATACTCCATAGTGTTGTTTGTGAAAATAATTTTAATAGTGTGAGAAATTTGAGTTTTAATCATGGTAGCAAATGTAATATAAATTTGTGGCAACTCATAACGATGTTTCATAAAGTATATCCAAGTGAACCTAGAATAATCATCAATAAATAGCAAAGTTACAAAATTTGTTGACTGAAGAAATAAGAGAATGACTTTAAATGTCATAATGAAGCAAGTCAAATGGACTATCAAAAATAGAACCATTATTATTAAAGGATAAGGATGGCTGTTTTGCAAGTTGATAATTGTTTTGTAAGTTGATAATCTAAACATTTAAACGACTCAAACTTTATAGAACCTAAAAGTGTTAGTGTATGCCGCACAAACCAATTATACAACGTACTGTAATTTATCATATGTGATTTAGGTAATGTTGAACTTCAACCTAATTTAATATTAGGTATTTATAATGTCTTGCTAGAGATCACTTAAAACTTATGGGCCTAAAAGAAGCTTGGGCCTACTATGAATATTAAATAAGCCTACATGTTCGCACACTAAAAGGTTGAACATTCATTGGGCTTTCATAGGTTTTGGGTTTTTAGGCCTTAGGGTTTTACTATATATATTGATGTATAGTATGACTTGATATGAGGGAGACTCATCTGCCTAAAAAAAAGGGGGGGAAACCCTAGTGTCATCGTCTTCCTCAAATGATAGAGAGAGAGAGGTCTCAAAAGTGATGCTAGCACATTAGAAGCGATTGTTCGGTCTCACGAGGGTGTGGATACCGGTAGAGGAGCAACATTTGACATGCTCTTCTGACGCTATGAACTTCTTTGTTATTTCATTATGAAAGGTATAATCTGATATGAATTTGATTTCGATGTTCACATGGGTCTTAGTGTTTCGGATTTGCAAATGATGGAAAATATTATTGCATACTGATAGTTCGAAAAGCCTGCAAAAAGTTCACAAGAAATTAAAGATTAAAGTTTACTAGTTGAAGCATGAACAAGACGCAAATGTATTGATGAATGGGGGAATTGGTAGTTGTCATTGTAGAAACAAATTTTAAAAGAAGATGAAGAGAGGTAAGCTTAAATAATCAACCCATCTTACGGTAATGCCACAAATTCCACCCTAAAAACCCAAATAACTTGATTTTCTACCATGAACTAATAGGCCCTTGATAGATAAGATAAGATCATAATACCTTTTTATTTTATGTCATTTTGTACTAGAGAAGTCAATGATTTCCTCATGAACAAAAAAGCGGTCCACTTTTTTTATGGTATTTTGGTTTAAATTTTTTATCAAGCTTTTAATAATATGGTTGTGATTTGTAAAAATTCTTTGAATTCTAATTTTAATACTATAAGGGATTTATAGAAAGATTTTATTGTTAGAGTGTAAAGTATATGAATTCTAGTTATTTATAAAGTTGGCAAATTTAGCTCTCATATGAGCTTCAAGAAATATTGAACGGTCTTATCAATACATAAATGAATTTAATGCCCCAAAACCTAAGAATTCCTCCATAATGTTCATTTATCCCAAGAAGATGAGTTATTTTTAGATCTTATACCTAAAAACTAAAGGGAGAAAACTGACATTTAGTCCTTTTTCATATAACTGACCAATGGAAATAAGATTGATGGTTAAGTTGGACTACAATAAATGTTGAGGAGACTAAGACTAGAGGTAAATGTATAACCAGTATTAGTGATACTCATTTTAGTACCATTTGCTGTATAAATTGATGGTAAAGAAGATATAAGTTTTGGAGAAGACAAGAGTTTGATATTTTTGGTGATATGATTACAATGCAGAATCATAAATCCAATGAGAACTAGTCGTGGTGGTAGATATGAAGGTGGAAGTATTAGAAGGGATAACCTATTTAAGTACTGCCTCAGGATCACTTATACTGATGGCAATAGAACCCTTAGTGCAATAGTGATGACAGATAAATATCCAGACTTTGAGGAATTAGAGTAAAGAGCATGTTTGAGTAGTACCTTAAGATCAATCATAGTAGTAGACCCTTAGTAGTAACAACAATGACAAAAGAAGATCCATATTTGTAGGCATTCTTAGATTTAACGAACCCACATTTTGATCATAAAGGATAATGATCAAGAATATAACCAAACCCATGAAAATATTTGCATTCTACAGTAGGACAATTTGCAAAAGTATGATCAATTTGATGACAATTCTTACAAATTTATTCCTAGACTATGGAATTTTGTCTAAATTGAAATAGCAACTTTAGACTATGGAATTTTGTATAATTTGAGGTGAGTTTCTTCAAAAATAATTTTCTAAATTGCATCATCCAGTGTAGGTAGTGGAGTTTGATGAAGTAAAGAGGTTGAAACAACTTCAGGTCAAAGGGGCATGAGAACTTGAATGAGATTAAGATAATCTTTACTAATTTTGTTATGAAATATTTAATTCCAAATAGGATGGACTTGTGCGAGAAAATTATCCACAGACTGACCAATTTCCTTCTTTAGATTAAGAAGAGTAAGCACGAGTCCAGTGGTCTGATATCGATTGGCCAATAAATTCTAAATGTCTTTTTAATAAATTTACAAAGGATTGATGTCTAAATAATTAGTTATTTAAAATTATATAAACAAAATGTTGGATAATTATTTTATACAAATGGTCGATATTAGATCCATAAACAGTATTAGAGTGCTGATACCGAGTGGTATCAGAGACAGAACAAAACGACACCCGAGTGGTTTCGCCCGAGTGGTTCTTTGTTGTGTTTGTAGTCAGGTAAAGTCAGTAAAGCCGAATACACCTGCGTACCCCTTGGAGTTTTCTACTCCTCGCTTAGTAACCCAATACTGCCCGTGGTTTACTTGGAAACAACCTTCGCATCTTTGCCTAAGGGGAACATTTTGATTTAGGTTAAAAAGGGAGTAAGAAGAGAGTCTTATAAGAATTATAGAAACTTCTTCAGATCCAGTTCATATAGCCTCTAGTTTGTCTTTAGGTAGTTTAACTAGAAGTGTGAAGCGTATTTTATCCAACAAAATAGAAAATCTTGAAATTACTCATGTGCCTGTAGAAAATTGTGTTTGTGAGTCTTCCTTACCATTGTTAAGTCCTTATAGTATATATTCTTGTGACTGTTCTTAGACGAGAAGTATTAGGAGTATACTATCTACTACTACACCTCGTGTGAAGGAAATCATCCAAAGTTCTAAATTGGAACAATGTGGTCTCAGATCTAAAACAGCAGAACAATATGTAAAGCTTGAAATCCCTAAGGAACTAATCACCTTATGGAAGGAGCAAAGCCATACACATCTTCATGTTGGAGCTATACGACTTGTTCTTACCTTA
>JAOQMP010000128.1:0-21887 GCA_027563575.1 Erythroxylum pedicellare | reverse complement strand
GGTTGTCCAAAACTAGCTTAAAATAAACTAAGGCAAGTGACTTTTAATGAGTACACATGCTTACTAATAAATACCCAGCCCATTTGACCCTGATAAACAAAGGATAAATAACAAGCCCAATGTATTAAAATAAGTTCACAAGAATAATTGAACTTGTCTTGAAATTTGGCTAAGTATTAGCCCCTTCACACTCCCTCTCTAGAAGAATCACAAGCTTGACTACTCCACTTGAATTCTCCATGGATGGTTCGACCTTGTCATCAAGGTGAGATGTAATGTGACTTTGAACAAACCTTTAAAGTGCTTGTTTAAGCTTTGCTGCACGTTGCCTTGTAATAGGTCCACTTGGCAAAGTAAGCTTATCTTGGCATGTTGCACCTTGATCTCCATTGCTATGGCTTCTTGTACACATGGGTACACTCAAACACCATTCATGATTAAGACATTCCACAACTTTCTCCACCACTAAGATTCACATCTATAATCATGAATCAAAGGACTTTCCAATGTTGTATTGTGGGCAAGGGTTAAAGTGAGATGTATTTAGATAGTGTAGTGTAAAAGCCATCAAAGCTAATGAAATAAGAAAAAAAACTTGATATAACGTGAAGTGTAAGAACCAACATTCACTCACAATTATGTAGATCAACTATGATGAATGCAAAAACTATGTTTCACAGCTCAAATTCAAGCCTTCACACTATAAGCCACATGAAGCATAACAAACTAGAAGGAATAACTCATAAAAATTGATGATAACAATACATTAAAACTATAAGGAGTGATCCTCAAAGACAACATTTACCTCATATGCGTCATACTCAAATCATCTATTCCATATAAATTTAGGAGGGAAAACTAATAATGAATAACTTTGTAAAGCATTTGCATTTCCTTATTGATACTTTTATTTAAACAATTTTTTCCTTTCCTTTCCTTTCCTTTCTTTTTTCTTTTTCTTTTGCTTTCTTTTTCCTTCTCTTTTTTATATTGATAAAAATTGAAAGAAGATACGTCATCATTTGGAATTCATTGATAAGAGATAAAATGACATTCAAATCACAATAACCAAACCCCATATATGCACATCCCCATACTTACACTTTTATGCATCCATAATCATCAACAATTAACAAATGATCAACTAGCTTTATGACTTGGATAGGAAATTTGGTTAGGTTTAAAGCATGTAATGTGGTTAGCATGAAAAGAAAGGCTAATAAAGCTCAAAGGGGCTTAACAAAGGGAAAATTCATATCAAAAGGTAGGTTATTTGACTAATGTAACTTGTGAAACAAAGAATGCCTATATCATTTCCATGTTAATGCATGTGACAAAAATGTGGTCTTGAATGGAAAATAAAAGCCAAGTCAGGATGTATATATCATGAAAGTCACAAATAAATAAATAAAAATGAGACTGATATGGATGTGTCAGTCTATAAAGGCTAAAAATCTCACTGGCTTATATCTACCATTACTCACTACTCTTTTAAAGATAGTGCATATTGACCAATCATACAAGTAAAAGTACATGCTCAAGTTTCCATAAATTTTTCTAGTCAATTTACTCTTTAATTATAACTATATAATCCTAGAAAAAACAGAAAAAGAGAAAATGATTGTTTGTTTGTTTGATTCTCTCTCTTTTTGTTTGAAAACATAAAAACATGTAAGAAACAAAAAAACTTTTAAACACATCCTAACGAATGCGAAAATGTAAAGGAAAAGAAATAACCTTCCCTTGGGTTGCCTCCCAAGAAGAGCCTTTGTTTATTGGCGCTAGCTTGACTCTTTGTTTTCCTCATCACGTGACAAAATTATGATATTTAGGTGTCACAATTTGTGCTTTCTGCATTTGAGGTTCTTTTGGATAGGGCCTAAGTTGATGATCACTCATATTCAGTGTTGGCCCTATCTTTACACTCTCAATCTCTACTTAGTCCTAGCTCTCTTGGAATATCTCTTCACCCTTTTCTCCTCGTTTAATTTCTCCAATCTTCTAAGTAAAGTTGAAGGTTTAGTCTTAAGAACGATTAGGGACTTAATACCCATCTTCGAGCTAAATGATATATCCACATTTCCTTCAAGCTCCTTCTTCGCCTCTTTTACATTATCAATCCTTTGAGTAGTCTTCTCAAGATTCTCAAGCTCCCTTCCACTTTTTGAGGTTTACACACTAACATTCCTTAGGTACAACTAGGGTTAAGATGGTTGTGTCTCTCCACTTTATGATGCTAGGCAGTTTATAGCTATCGTCAACTGGCCTATTAGGCTTACCAAGTTATGTTTATAGCTATCGTCAACTGGCCCATCAGGCTTACCAACTTATGGATTCTAGAACTTGTATCTTGTTGAAATTACAAAGTATTAGTAGCAAGAGACATAACTAAATCTTTTAAAGATGTACTTGAGTTGGAATAAGAGGCTTCTAGTCTAAATGTTAGACCCTGTTTCCAGAGCCTAACTCGGGAGTCATAACTCATGAGCGTGGTTCCTTAGAGTTTTGTTTCAGTGAACCCTTATTAGCCAGCATCGGTTCATCTTCATTCTCTAATACCATGAGTGTTGGACCCCAAATTTGAATTGTTCTTATACTGAAGTAGTATTTTGTGCTCAACTTCCATCTAGAAATTTAAATTCTTATAGACTAAATTATAATTCTATTTCTTCAGATAATTTGTATTCCTATGTCTCTAGTTTATACTGAAACAATAATCATCTCATCAAATGCTTTACAAATCAAGATATTATCAAAATACCAAAGTATGTTCAGTAAAATATCCTATTCATACTCTTCCAATCGATACCCTTACTTTCTTTCCATCCATATTTTTAAAATCAACACCAAAGACTATTAATTTATATGGAGAGATATTGAAATGTGTTAGAAATCTATTGGTTCAAAAGTCAAGTCATTTGGAGGTCGGATGACAAAGTTATGGCCAAAAGAGTCAAACATGTTTAGAGTTGGAAAAACCCTTTAGATGCGATCGTGAGGAACAATGGTGCGATCGCAAGGATGAAGGTGTGCTCGCAAGGAAGGCTGGTGCGATCGTGATGAGCGAAGGTGTGATTGCAAGGGTGCCTAGCGTGATTGCGACCGAAGCTATCTCAAACATACATCCTATGCAACATCACTAAGTTCAACTAATCATAACTTTCAACTACATTGTCCAAAAATTACATACTATATACCATTGGAAAGCTTGAAAGATATGCTATAAATTTCAAGAGACACCTTTGCCTTATTCAGCCTAGATTACAGCAGATTTTCCCTCTGAATTCTGATCACAAAGTTTTACCTTATGAAAAACTTGAAGGTGCAATGTACAAAATGGGAAGATCATGAGCAAACGAAATATATTTCATTAACCTCGAAAGATGAGAGTTTTACAAAGCTCTAATGGCATTTCAAGCTACAATACACCCTTGATTTCATACTCCAAAATAAAAAATATCCAAAATATACATGAGCGAATAAAAAAAACTTGAAATGCTGCTAAAGCCTTAGGTTTACATAAACTACTTCAAAATACAAAAAGATGCAAATTTTGAGTGATGACATGCCTCTCGATTACTTGATCTCTTGCTCGTCACCTGAAGATGGGATGGAAGGGGGTTGAGCTTAAAGCTCATGGGTAACAGTTTTATAATCAGTAACAAGCAAAAACCATTGAAATATTCA
Source organism: Erythroxylum pedicellare (assembly GCA_027563575.1). Classification (NCBI taxonomy): domain Eukaryota; kingdom Viridiplantae; phylum Streptophyta; class Magnoliopsida; order Malpighiales; family Erythroxylaceae; genus Erythroxylum; species Erythroxylum pedicellare. Next base: position 18,200 of record JAOQMP010000128.1, on the reverse strand, counting down.
TTTCAATTATAAAACTCACATTGAATCATAAAACACATATTTCCAATTCTCAATTTATCAAGCAATTTATAAGCAACATAAATCATGCATTCAACAAACTTGTCAACACATAAACACATCAAATGGTTTGGGAGGTCCATAAATAGAACGAACTAACACATTCTTCTATAATGGTCCTCTGTAGTCGTGAACAGAACGAACTAATACAATCTCACATAGTGGTTTTGCGTAGTCGGGAGCTTGAGGGAGTCCATAAAGGAGCTCCATGCCACTAGCGGGCAAGTTGGAGAAGCCTTTAGTCGAAGTGTACTTGACATATAGAATGGACAAAACCAAACCCACAAAACATGTATTTCATAACTTGTAAACTTGTTGCCCAAAATGACACTTTTTCTGAAAAATGATTTCATAAACATAGTATCTTTTTCAAAAATCATTTTCATAATCTTTCCAAACTCATTTCCATCGTTCATTTCATAAATCAATAAGACAATTCTCAAAGCATTTAAAAAGCAATAGATGCACATGAATAAAGTAGTTGAAAATTCATTTATTTCCATTTCTTGAAAGAAACATTTATGGCTTATTATTCAATTATAAAATGTAATCCACCTTGAATTCCTTGCTTAAATGTGTCTCTCCTCTTGCTCCTCTTGTCTTTCTTGATTCCCTTTTCATAGGAAAAAATCCTAAATTCAATAGGGTTGCAATATTGAAAACCCACAAGGTACATTCACTAAAATTGTCTCTAGAAAACTTAAACCCATGCATTTCCTAAGCTTCGTGAACCAAACCCTTCCAAAAATCCAAAATATTAAGTAAGACCTTACCTTGAATCTTCACCAAATGAAGAGATTATTGACTCAAAAGAAAGCTCTTATCTTTCTCTACCTTTTTCCCTTCTTGCATAACCTCAAAATCCCTCTAGAAAGCTTAGAAAAGATGAAACCCTAGCTTACTCTCTTCTTTCCTCTCAAACCACCGAAACTCTCTTCCTCTCTTCTTTGTTTTCGTATTTTCTCTTCTTCCTTCTCTATTTTCGTTTTTCTTCCTTCTTAAGAGTAAGACACATTTCCCTTTTCCCATTCTACCCTTAATGAGTGTCAAAAGTCCAATTTGCCCTTCATTTATGCCTTATGTCGTCTAACCTTAATTGATCTTCCAAAAATACCCTTCAATCCTCTTACTACTTTAATACAACTAAAACATATAATAAAATCCTACTAACACTTGACATAATAATTAACTCTAAAATTTTTAATCATCAAAACCTCATAATCAATTTAAACCATGTTTAATTCACTAAAAAAATTCGAAGGCCAACACTATGTGGGAATTGTTATGCATCCTGCAACTCATCTACGAAGTAGTTTTGCTGGCCATACCATCCGTAACTAAAGTTCGTATGATCACTTCAAACTTGGCTATATGATTGAGAATATAAGTTATAGGAAAATTTTCCATTAATAACATTGATAATATCTAACAGTGACATACTTCTTTCTATGTGTCCCTTTTATATACAAACATATACAAATGTGAAAAGATAAAAAATAAATATAAAAGCTAATTAGAAAAAATATATACAAAACACCAATTAAAATTAAGATAAAAAATAGAGCACCACACTCCCTAGTAATGGCACCAAAATTTGGTAGAGAGTTGTAACACTACATAAAATAACTAGACTTAAAACTATAGCTAGTGATGAGTTTAGGTCGATCCCATAGAGAGTGTGTGTAAAGCTTTTGTAATGAAACAGATTGGTGTTTAGGATACTTAAGGGATTTTGTTGGTTTTCGAATAAAAAATAAAGTGAAATTTAACTAACAAAAGCAAATTAAAACAAACAATCAAAAAGTGATAAAAATGATGAATACGTTAGGGATCCGATCATCGGTTCAATCTTGGTCTACACACGAACAAGCATATTTTATCATTTTGTTATTCTTATACCTCTCATAGCAACTATTAATTGTAGGTTAACAATAAATTCTGTTAATCTCAATCTTCCTTTAGGTCGTGTTTAATTAAAATAAGCTTTTTAACTGAACCTAACTATCGAACAAGCTAGAATAAACTCTCTAGATTTAACCAGATAGCTGTAGTATAAATAAGAAAAGCAAATTAATCTAGAAAATAACTATGCAAGCTCGAGTCATTTAACCTATATTACGTTATCCTTGATAATTTAACACCATTAGTTACCACAAATGAATCCAAACATAATGATTACGTATTGTATTCAAGATTTTACCAATAGATTTACATAAAAACAATCAAATAGAGCATTCAATCATTCTTACACAACACCCAAACGATAAACATAAGTTAACATAATGAATCCATATGAGAGGAATAATGACAAACACAATGTAGATACACCTAAAACATGTCTTCAACTTCAATTTCACCTCGAAACCAGAGTAAGGAATCCTAACCCTTTATGGGTCTCCAAAATATGTGTGCTCTACCCCTCATTTTGCTCCTAAAATGATTTATTCTCTTTTTTTTGTTAAAATGTTCTATTTATACAAAAAATTAGGTTTTGAGGTAGCTCAGATTGAGAAGGTCACGACTATGTACTTTGGGTCAAGACTAGTGAATTTTAAGTCACAGCCATGAATCCTTAATGTACGACCGTGAATTTTGATGCTCAAATTATGAAGTTCACGATGAATTTTGATGCTCAAATTATGAAGTTCACGATCGTGAACTTTGATGCACAAGTGTGACCTTTGCATTATGTTATATACTCTTCACTTTATAGAATTTTATTATCTCCCTTTTTCTCTAATCCTTCTCTTTCTGGTTCCATGAAGATGATTAAGTGTGAATCTTAAGAAGACGGCTCAAAGAATGTGTTTTCAACTCACTTTAGCTCTTATGCTTCCAAATTATACCTAAAACCAAATACGAACCAAATTGAGTTTCTTAAACATTTCATAGCATTAATCAATAAGTGTTATGGAATAAATGTACAATCAATTAAGCATATATTAGTATCCTAGATTTGAGCCATCAAGAACAAATGAGATTGTTAGCAAGATGGGTGAATATTTCAAATAAAATAAAAGTAGAGAAGTACTTTTTGGGGTTTTTATTGGTAGATGAAACGTTTAGATTGAGACTTTTCAATGAATTATTAAATGTACTTAAGTCTCTTGACTTGAATGTCCATAATGTGAGGGGTCAAGGTTATGAAAATGTTTCTAATATGAAGGGAAAAACCCAAAGAGGGTTCAAAAGCGATCACTTCAAATAAAACTGAGAGTATTATATATGCCATGTGCTTGTTATACACATTCTTGTGTCAAAGTTGTTTCAATTTTTGGAGTTTTTCTATGCATATATGCATTATTTTTAGGTTCTCCTAAAAGGTAGAAGGTCTTATTTGGAAATGTTTTGGGTTTAACCATGAAATCATTGTCTAACTCTTGTTGGGAGAGTCAAATAAAAAGGGTTAAAACTATTAGATTTCAAGCTCCTCTAATAAGATTGGCTTCGATGGAATTATCTAGATCTTGTGACGATGCTAGGTCAAAGAGTGAAGTAGAAAGTTTGGTTAGTGTACATGATAGTTTTGAGTTTTTACTTGTTATGATATTTTATTTGCTATTAATATGGTGAGTAAAAAGTTGTAATCTAAATCTATGTGCATTGATGCTACCATAGAGCAATTAAAAGGTGTGATGGAATTTTTTGAGAAATATAGAGATGAAGGGTTTGCCTTTAGTATGAATATTGCCAAAAGTCTTACATATGAGATGAATGTAGAGCCTACATTTCCAAATTGATGTTGAAAATGATCACGTTAGAGAAATCTATTCAGCTGAAGGATCTTTTAGAGTTAATTACTTTCTAGTTGTTATGGTTATTAAAATTTCTTCTTTGAAGAATAGATTTGAACAATAACGACATTTGAAAATATTTTTGGATTCTTATTTGGTTTAAAGAATTTAAGGTCATTGGATGATAATGAAATAAGAAAATGTTGCACTAATTTTACAACTACTTTTTCTCATGATAATATGTTAGATGTGGATTTACATGATCTTTTTTCTAAATTAAAAGTGTTTCAAATGAATTTCCCAAATGAGTTAATGTCATCAGTTGAAATTTTAAAATTTGAAAGTTACATATTGTTATCCAAATGTTTCGAATGTTTATCAAATTCTGTTGACTATACCTGTGACTATAACATTAGTTAAGAGAAGTTTTTTAAGGTTAAAATTATTGAAAACTTACTAGAGGTCATCAATATCACATGAAAGGTGGAATAATTTAGTATTTTATGTATCGAGAAGGATATATTGGACAATATTGATCTTAATACTATTATTAATGATTTTGCATCTAGAAATGTATAGAGAAATTATTTATCATAAATCATGATCATCTATGTGCTTGTTAGTGCAATTCTCTTAGTATTTTGTAATATGATATTGATGTTCAATTTCTAGTGCTGCTATTTTGTTATTACTAATACTATTTTTAGTGATTTTATTGCTAATGGTGCTTGTAAGATGTTATTAGTTGATGTTATGATCATTTAGTATTTTGTTGAGTATGTGGACTTATAAATTGCGTCACTTATGTATGGATATTAAATTTTAATAAATAAAATATGCTTTTAAAATTTACATATTTTTATATTACCTAATTATTAAACCCTTTTTTTTTCTTTTTCTATGAACTATAAAACATTATAAGTGGCCTTGTGTACCACTATACCTTATTTTATGGCCAGGGAGTTGAGAACCACTTAATCACTCTTTATCTCTGAAATATCTGATGTTTAACACCATGATCTTATTTCGTATAAGTACTACCATGTCATTCTGTATATTTATATGGGCATCTACTAGTATCTTTGATATTATTCATGGTATGGTGTCTTTTTAGAAGGGAGCTATGGATCAAACTATTTATTATGGCAAGCTTCAAACTATTATGACGAAGTATAATGAGCTGATGCTATTCATAAATAAGATTGTTAAGCAGGCCTATCAATGTAGCACACGGTTCAATATAGTTTCTTTGTATGGTCCTCGCTCCAGTTTAGAACTAACAATTAAATAGTTAGGCTTGACATTCCTGAAGTAGGTGCTCGTGTTATTCATGTTTCAACCCATACCCCTTCGTCAGGGATGGCCTTTCGATGACTCTACTAATCTTGCTTTATCACAAGATGCTTAGACCTTTGTTTTGCAGGGAACCCGCTTATCGAGGGCATTAGTTAACATAGGAGTTGAGGTTGTCGAAGTAGATATTGTGGTAATTGTAGTAGTGTTCGTGGTTCCCATTGTATGACTTCTGAATATGTTTGGGACTATTAACCACGCCCTTTATAGGTACCCTTTTAGAGATCCTTTTGTTGCTCACTTGTAGTTATTCACTCCATCGACTCATGAAGTTCCTTCCACTATCACCATACCTACTTAAAAATATCTTCACTTGCCATTATCTCTCTGTATGGAAACTAACTGCGATCGAATCATGAGTACAACAAAAAATATAGTTTTTATAGTTTTCAATTGATGTTAATAATTGAATAACTTAAAGAACACGAATCATAATATATGAAATTGTACTTGATTCAATATTTATGTTGAAATCTTTCGAAACTTTTTTTTATGTCAACCTGGTCACGTATCCAGCTTCTAATAGTATTCATAGAGCAGTAAACTAATACTCAACTTTTTGAGAGGAATTAGCAAGAGTGCTAGCTCTCTTGCACTTATTCCTATATATAGAAAAAGTATTAGGGTTTTAATTTTTATTAAAATTAAATATTTCAATTATAATTAAAATCAAAATCAAAATATAATTAATTTAATTTTAATAAAACCAAATATCTCATATTTGATCCTTAAAGTTTCCCAATCTTTACAATGAAGTCCATCTTAATTCAAAATTAAATTTTCTCTTTTAAATTGCTTTTTACGTAGAAGTTATAATTTATAATCGTTGTTAATATATTAGGAACCTAATTAAAATTAGATAAATTAAAATTCCTTTTAATTTGTATTTTAATTTATCTTTAATTCTCTAATTAAACAATTTATAATCATAGATCAAGATTGATATATAACAATGTGTCATGACCACCAAAATATCAAGAATGTCAAAGTAGTTTGACTTAACCTGTCTATGCATGGTTATGATATATAATTTAATCCTTTTGTCATTTAATGTTGGATAGATTATGCATATAGTGTATATGCTTTTGAATCCAATCATGTTCATTCTTTTTAATTTGCAATTGATTTATAATTGATATTTGGAAACACCTTTTCAAATGTCAATTCAATATGGCTTTAGAATTCCTTAAATCACTACTAATTAAGAACAATAGAAGCTTCTCTCTAATTAATTTAGAGTGACAAATCCTTTATTAACTTAACCATCTTTATATGGTTCATACTGTATCCAAGTACTATCGAAGGATCTACCTTAAATAGGATAGGTTATAAGTAGTATTAAAATATAGTAATTATCACATGAGGTACCTTAGTAATCGTAAATCTAAGGATCAATTGTACAATCGTCATAATGAGGAAATATGCAGACACATAAATAATATTCCATTTGGGATCCTCATAATCGAGTCAGTTCAGTGACTTATTTCCTAATAAATACCCACATGTTAATTTAAGTATCTCCATACTTTAATTTATGAGATCAATTACTTTCTTCATAAGAAAGAAATATAACGTGTGCTAGTTTTTCCATTTAATCAATATCACGTCTTGATAAAACTATAAATGATATGTGCCTAATTGTTGATATATTTAATCGATTACACTTAGTTATTAATACCTTAAAATTCTTAAGACACTCACTTTAGTTCATATTTGATTTTAGGTACAATTTGGAAGCATAATAGCTAAAGTGAGCTAAAAGAATACTTTTTGAGTCATCCTTTTGAGATCCATATGCTATTGTCTTTATGGAGAAAAGAGGAGAAGATTTAGAGAGAGTTCAAAGAAGGAACCTAGCATCAAATGATAGGCTATGATTGTGACAGAAGTAGATATGACAGGCCACCATTGTGACAGAGGCATTTTTAATTGTCAAGATTATCGCAGGCGCCATGACAGACACGGAGGCTGCTTCCAAACTCAACTTTTTGAGGATTATTTTGGATATTTTAGCTTAGGTAAAACATAACTTTAACCCTAAATAGAAAAAAGACTATAAAAGGAAAAGAAGAAAACCTTAAAGGGGGCTCCATTTTGCTACATTTGGAAGAACCAAAGAGGAGAGAGAAAGAACCAAAAAGGAGAGAGAAAGAAGCTCTTGGAAATCAATGGAGAAGATGAAGGACTATCCCTCTTTTTTGGATTGTTTATGTTATCTTGAGATTAATGATTGGATATTGTGTAAAAATGCTTTTGTTGCTCTACTGAATCGTTTTTTCTAATGAAAATCCATTGCTAAAACTTGAATAGGATATGTAATAGTCGTGTTTGAAGTCATATGTTGCAACTAACGATGGTAAGTCGATAGAGATAATGTATCATAAGTTAAATAGTTCAAGCTTATATTATTATTGCTTAGATTGGTCCATTTTTCTCAATCATATTGTGATTGTCCAATTAAACTTAGGGAGCTATTTCTAGGTTACCTGATAGTTAGGGTTAATTAACGAGCTCTTGTTAATTAACTATAGCCTAAAGAAAAACAGGAATTAATAGAGCTTGTTGTTAATTCACATTCAATAGTCTAAAGAGAGGTGTGAAGATGATAATTCAATGACATATGTTAAACGTGCTTAGGCCGACATTAAACCAAAGAACCAGATTTCAAACCATTAATCAATTTTATCACCTTATTACTGTTTAATTTAAGTTGTTCTTTGATGTGAGCAAGGTTGCACATGACGAATATATCAACAGACACCGAGATCAACATGATGCCAATTGAGACTTGATACTGCCTCCTAGCCCTGCAAGTCAGACTAGGCTTAAAAGATTCAAGGTCGCGTTAAATTCATTCATGGCTTGCGTGGTTGATGATAGACTCTGGAAGAATCAAGGTTCTCATTCGCAGCTTCAGTTTGTTAGTTTGAGCCAAGTTCTAGGCCCAAACAGCCTTTGAAAGGTGCGCACGCTAGGCACGTACGCTAGCGCCCAGCAGGCTAGACACCAGGCGTGCCAAGCCAATTAGACAGTAGGAAAACAACCTAAAGTAAAAGAGGCTAGGTGGTGCCTGACCTTTGTTACTTTAGGTTGTTTTCCTACTGTTTTTAAGACGATTCAGACAGTACTATTTTAGCTATTTAGGCCCAAGATGTTGGCCCACTTTCAAGTATTTTGGCAACTATAAATAGTTGCCTTGACATTAGTTTTAGGGTTATACTTTGATAATTTGAGAGCTTTGTGAGGAATTTCTTCATGTTCTTGTTATTCCATGAACCTTAACTCTACTTATCAATTAATCTCAATTGTGGCGTATTGTTTTAGTTCAATCTTTTTGGTTTACTACTTAGTCTAGGTTGCTTGGACAATTGCGATCCTTAAGGTCTAGAAAAGTATCGAAAACCTTGCGCATCTAGTTTGTTTAAAGGCTGCCGAATCATATCAAGATTAATCTCCCTCCGTGCGCGCATCATCTTTGGTATTAGAGCATTGGTGTGGAGGAGAATTCTTATTCAACTCCATCGGAATTTAAGAAACTACGGCCCATCACCATCCAATTATCGTTAGTTCATAAATTCAGGTGTGAATTAACTTTCATCCTAGGGTTTTCAATTATTCTTCTTGTTTATTTTATTGAAACTTTTGGTTTATATTAAAAAATCTAAAAAATGCAAAAAAAATTTTGGGAAAAAATTTCAAAAAAAAGGTCTAAAAAATAAAAAAATAAAAATTGAAAAAGAAGTTAAAAAGGCCTAAAAATAAAAAAATTGCAGAATCGAAAGTGTTACTGTCAAGTTCAAGAATCACATTATTTTGGAAAGTCTTACATGAAGGATTGGCAATTGAAGTCAGTGAAATTTTTGACCTATCATGCGTGACCTTACTTTGCAAAGAGTTCCAAAACTTAGCACCATTGTTGGATTTCTTGATTGGAAGTAGTTAGGTTTTCCAAAGCATAACTTGAACATTGAGGATTCGAGAGGAAAAAGGCAAGAGGGAGAGATCATTAGAGTGGCCAAGACACACAAGGGGAGTATTCTCAATTTAAGTGACACATGTGAGCGAATGTTTTGTGAGGCTATTTTGCTACTGAATTTTTCTTTGCAGGAACCATTTTTATTGGAGGTATGTCTAAATATAGCGTGAGAGGCTAACAATCAGGCGAGGCGCAAGCAGCCACCTTAAAGGCGATCCAGCAGTTGACTAAGAGCCTAAACACTGCTCTTGCTAGAATTAGAGGCAAATTGGAGAGGCAAGCTAGAGAGATTGCTGACCTGAGGTGTGGCGCACGAGAGGAGCCACTAATGGGACGCACCGGTCCTAGAAACCAACATGTGCCAATTGTGTGAGAAGACTATGGATCTAATGATAAGGGGGATTATGTGAGATCACAAAGATGAGATGAACGAGATAATTTTAGGGATAGACGAGACAACGACATTAGGTCTATTAAGATGCAAATTCCACCATTCATAGGAAAGAATGATCCGGAACTCTACCTTGAACGGGAACGAAAGGTGGATATGATTTTTGAATGCCACAAGTTTTTCAGAGGAAAAGAAGGTAAAACTCGTAGCCATTGAATTTTTGGATTATGCACTAATTTGGTGGATCAATTGGTGATTTCTAGGAGAAGAAATAGGGAGGAACCCGTGAGTACTTGGGATGAAATAAAAGTGATCATGAAGAAGTGGTATGTTCCATTTTATTACTACTGAAAGATGCATCAAAGGCTCCAACGCCTAACATAAGGGAATCGTACTGCAGAGGAGTATCATAAGGAGATGGAGATCATAATAATAAAGGGTTAATTATGAGGAGGATCCCAAGGCCATAATGGCTCAATTTTTGAGTGGTTTGAACAGAGAAATAACCAACATAGTTGATTTTCACAACTACATCGAGCTCGAGAAGATGGTGAACATGGAAATGAAGGTTGAGAGGCAACTTAATTCTCGTGGGACAACGAAGAGTGGGATGAGTTCTACTTCAAATTGGAACTCAAATTGGCCACGAAAAGAGGAGAATTCAAAAGGAAAGGGGATGGAATCTAAGAGGCCGAACCAAACTCTTCTGAAAACTAAAGGTACATCTAATACCCCTAACACTCAAGCTTCTTCTAGAAAACATTCTTCAATTAAATGCTTTCGATGCTTTGGAACTGGGCACATTACCTTCCAATGTCTGAATAAGAGGGCCATGGTTTTGAGGTATGATGGGTTGATTAAATCTGAGGATGATGAGGAATGTTTTGAGGATGATGTTTTGGAGGGAGAGGAAGATGAAACTTATATGGAACGAGCTGTTAAAGGCAAAACTGTCGTGGTTAAGGGGTGCTTAGTGTTTGACATTGGACTGAAATGTTAGATCAATGAGAGAACTTATTCCATACGTGATGTTTAGTTAGTGGTAAAGTTTGTAGCTTGGCCATTGATGGAGGGAGTTGCACCAATGTTGCTAGTTTAGATATGGTTAGCAAATTGGGGTTAACAATTTTAAAGCATCCGGAAACGTATCATTTGCAGTGGTTCAATGACAATGGGGAAGTTAGCGTGACCAAACAAGTGCTACTATATTTCTCTATTGGATGATATGAGGATGAGGTTCTTTGTGATGTAGTACCTATACAAGTTGGTCATGTTCTGCTTCGAAGACTGTGGCAATTTGATCGTCAAGCTAACCATGACAGATACACCAACAAGTACTCATTTAAGTTCAAGGGGAAAAATTTCATTCTTGAACTAATGACTCCACAAGAAATTTACTTGGACCAAATTCAAGCCTTGAAAGGAAGATTGGGTTCGGGTAGTAAGGAGAAAAAATAAAGAGGGACAAGAAGCTAAAAAGAAAGGAGATAATGGCTCATCGGAGAGAGAAAACATAAATGAACAAAAGAATGAGAGATGTGTAGGAGAGAAAAGTGTAAGTAGGGAAAACAAGAGAGAACTGAGAGAAAAGAAATAGAGCTTGTATGTGTGTGAAAAGGACTTAAGGAGAGCATATGGAGCAAAGAGAGCATTGATTGTGATTAGACATAGGGATTGTTTTTTTTCAGATACTAACCCTATTCATGAATCTTTGCCCAGTGTTTTTAAGTCTCTTTTGCCAGAATATGAGGATGTTTTCCCAGAGGAGATGCCAAAAGAGCTGCTTCCTTTGTGAGGTATAGAGCATAAAATCGACTTTGTCCTAAGAGTATAAATTTCGAATAGGTCAGCTTATAGGAGTAATCTAGAGGAAACAAAGGAGCTTGAATGACAACTAGATAAATTGCTTGCAAAGGAGCACGCGCCTGAAAATCTTAATCCTTGTATTGTTCTAGTTCTACTGATGTCGAAGAAGGATGGATGTTGGCGAACGTGTGTAGACTATCGAGCTATCAATAAGATCATGGTAAAGTATCGACATCCTATTGCTTGACTTGATGATATGTTGTATGAGTTGCATAGTGCATATGTTTTTACAAAAATTGATATGAAAAGTGGTTATCATCAAATTCGCATGAAACTCGGGGATGAGTGGAAAACTGCATTTAAGACTAAATACGTTCATATGAGTGGTTAGTTATGCCATTTGGTTTATCTAATGCACCGAGTATCATGAGATTAATGAACCATGTCTTGCGTGATTACTTAGGTAAATTTGTCGTTCTGTATTTTGATGATGTAATTGTGTATAACATTACTTTGAATGATCAAGGGGAGCATGTGTGTTGTGTGCTTGATACTTTGAGATGTGAGAAGTTGTTTGCAAACCTTAAGAAGTGTACGTTTTGCATTGATGAATTGATATTCTTGAGGTTTATTGTGAGCTCGAAGGGGATTGAGGTAGATGAGGAGAAGGTGAAGGCCATTTGAGATTGGCCAACACCAAAGAGTGTTTCGGATGTGAGGAGCTTTAATTCCTTAGCTAGTTTTTATCGGCGTTTTGTGAAAGACTTCTCCACCATTGCTGCTCCTTTGACCGAAGTTGTCAAAAAGGAGAAGGGATTTAGTTGGGGAAAAGATCAAAAGCATGCATTTAACTTGTTGAAATAGAAGTTATATACCGTACCTATGCTGTGTTTGCCTAATTTTGATAAAGCTTTTGAAGTAGAATGTGATGCCTTCGGGATTGGTATAGGTTCTGTCTTAATGCAAGAAAATAAGCCTATTGCATACTTTAGCGAGAAATTGAGTCGAGTGCAACTCAATTATACAATGTATGACAAAGAACTTTATGCAGTGATGCGAGCTTTGGAAACGTGGCAGCATTATTTTCAATCAAAGGAATTTGTCATCAAAACTGATCATAAGACTCTTAAGTACCTGAAAGGACAAAGTAAATTGAGCGAGCAATATGCAACTTGGGTGGGGTTCTTGGAAACCTTTCCATACATGTTGCACTATAAGCAAGGTAAGGAGAATGTGGTCACCGATGCTTTATCGCGTAGGTATTCCTTAATCTCAACTCTTACTTCAAAACTTTTAGAGTTTGAGCATCTTAAGGAATTGTGTGCCAATGATGTGGACTTTGCTAGTGTCTATGCCACTTATCAACATGGTGATTTTGAGAAATACTTTAGGAAAATTGATTATTTATATCGCCAGAATTATTTATGCATGCTTAATTGTTCATTAAGTGAATTATTTATGCTTGAAGCCCATGGTGGAGGACTTATAGGGCACTTTGGTGTCGCTAAGAACTTGGGAATATTGCATGAGCATTTTTATTGGTCGGGAATGTAAAGGATGTAGAACACATTTGTGCCCATAACATTTCTTGTAAGCAAACTAAATCAACCACTAAACCTCATGGCCTATACACACCCTTACCCGTACCTAGTCACCCTTGGATGGACAATTGTATGGATTTTGTTGTAGGGGTGCCAAAGACAAAAAGGGTGTAGATAGGATTTTTGTTGTTGTGGACATATTTAGTAAGATGACTCACTTTATTGCTTGTAAAAAAAGAGATGATGCTGTGCATGTTGCTGATTTGTTCTTTAAGATGTTGTGAGATTGCATGGTATTCGTAGCTCAATAGTTTCGGATAGGGAAACCAAGTTTTTGGGTCATTTTTGGCATGTTTTGTGGGGAAAATTAGGATCGAAATTGTTTTTTTCTACTACTTGTCACCCATAAACCGATGGGCAAATGGAAGTTGTGAATAAAACGTTAGGGAGTTTATTGCGTGCTGTGATAGGAAAAAATTTGAAAATGCGGTCTGATTACTTGCCGTTTATTGAGTTCACCTATAATCGTAATGTGCATTCCACTACCAGTTATTCCCCTTTCGAAATTGTTTATGGCTTTAACCCTTTAACTGTATTAGATATGATGCCTTTACCTTTGTCTGAGTTAACTAGCTTAGATGGAGAGAGGAAAGCCAAGTTGGTTCAAGAGTTGCATAAGAAGGCTAAGCAACATATGGAGCGCAAGAATGAGGTTTATGCACGCCAAGCCAACGGTGGATGCAAGGAGGTGATCTTCAAACCTGGTGATTATGTTTGGCTTCATCTTCAAAAGAATAGGTTTCCTAACCATAGACAGTCCAAGCTTTATACATGAGGAGATGGTCCTTTTTAAGTATTGGAAATGATCAACAATAACATTTATAAAATTGACTTGCCCAGTGAGTGCAACATGTTCATTACTTTTAATGTTAGTGATTTGTCTCCGTTTGATATGGATGCAGATTCAAAGATGAATCTTTTCGATGAAGGAGGGGCTGATGTGAGCAAGATTGCACATGACGAATATATCAACAGACACCGAGATCAACATGACATTAATCGAGACTTGATGCTGCCTTCTAGCTCCGCAAGTCAGGCTGGGCTTAAAAGATTTAAGGCAGCATTAAATTCATTCGTGGCTCGCGTGGTTGATGATGGACTTTGAAAGAATCAAGATTCTCGTTTGCAGCTTCAGTTTGTTAGTTTGAGCTAAGTTCTAGGCCTAAACAGCCCTTGACAAGTGCGCACACTAGGCGTGTATGCTGGCGCCCAGTAGGCTAGACGCCAGGTGTGCCAGACTAGGTGCACCGCCAGGCCTCTTTTGCTTTGAGTTGTTTTCCTACTATTTTTAAGACAATTCAGACAGTATTATTTTACCTATTTAGGACCAAGATGTTGGCCCACTTTCAAGTTATTTTGGCATCTATAAATAGATGCCTTGACATTAGTTTCAGGTTAGACTTTGATAATTTGAGAGTTTTGTGAGGAATTTCTTCATGTTCTTGTTGTTTCACGAACCTTAACTCTACTTATCAATTAATCTCAATTATGGCGCATTGTTTTGGTTCAATTTTCTTGGTTTACTACTTGGTCTAGGTTGTTTGGACAATTGCGATCCTTGAGGTCTAAAAAAGTATCAAAAACCTTGTGTATCTAGTTTATTTAAAGGCTGTCGAATCATATCAAGATTAATATCCTTCCGTGCACGCATCATTCTTATAAATTCAATTTTATTTAGTTTTCTAGTTTGCATTGAAACAAAACCCCCTATTTTATATATAGGTATAATTTACGAAAGTAATTTGATTTAGTCTTTATGGGATTGACCTAGATTTGCCACTACTATAGATGTAGGTTTAGTTATTTTGTGTAGTGTTACGATATGCTACTAATTTTGGCACCGTTACCAGGGATCAATATCTTTTCTTTTCTGAATTTATTTTTTTTGTTTTAGTTTATTTTTATTATTTTATTAACTTCTTTTTTTATTTAGTTGGTTACAGTTTATGATACGATTTTCTCACTTTAGTGAATTGAAATTTGATCCAGAATTTGATAGAACGATGCACATAGCAAGAAGATAAGTTATGCAAAGTTCTGAGGGTTCGTCATCATCTGATAGGAAACTTAATTCATCACCAGGAATTCAAATAAGTTTAGATTAACTTTCTAGTTCTTCTAGTGATTCCATTCCTAAAACTTATTGCAACATGACAAATCAAAACAAATAATCACACTCTTAAGCAGTTAGCTACTCCTGATTTTAATTATCAACCTTTATGCATTGATTTTTCTACTATTGATGTTGCTTTACTACTTGCCATTTGGATCAATTAGCACTTAGAATGAGATGTAGAGACTTTTTTTTTGGAGAAGTACTTCCTTTGTTCTCAAGCTACTAATATTCAGAAGGAAATTTGTGTAATTCAACAACAGCATAGGGAGACATTATATGAGTACTGGGAGCATTTTAAAAGATTGGGTGCTAGCTATCCCTACCATCAAGTCAGTAAGTAGCACTTGATCCAATACTTCTATGAGGGGCTTCTACCATAATGAAGAAATATGATAGATGTAGTAAGCAAAGGTTAGTAGACAAGACAACCATTGAAGCAAAAAATTGATTTCTAACATGGTTTTTAACTCTAAAAAATTCAACATTTGAGAGGACCCCCGACCATTGAAAGTCAGTGAAGCTAGTAATACTACATTAGAGCAAAAGATAACTGGGTTAATATCTTTAGTGAGGCAAATGACTACAAATAGTGCTTAATAAGTCAAAGTATGTGGAACTTGCACAATGGTAGGACATCCCACTGATATTAGTCCAACTTTGTAAGAGACATCTACGAAACAAGTGAATGCTTTTGGAAGCTTTCCGAGTCAACCACAAAGTAATCCTATCTACCCCTATACATAGAACTTAGGATGGAAGAATCCGCCATTCAACACCTATAGGTAGCAAGTACAACAACAAGGATCTTATCAATAACCATATTAAAGACAAGCTCAACCATCAAGTTTTGGACCTTCACTAGAAGACATGGTGAAAAAATTAACTCAAAATATCCCCTATCTCCAAAATAATGACATACAACTTCAATAACAAACAAGAGCTAGCTTTATAATCTAGAGAATCAACTGAGTCATATAGCTATAGCAGTGAGCCGATTAGAGAATCAGAATTTAGGTAAGCTTCCTTCTCAAACGGTTGTAAACTTGAAAGAGAATGTAAATGCTATCACCTTGAGGAGTGGTAAAGAAATAGAGGCACCACATAAGACTCCTGTTGTTCGCGATGATGAAGAATTTGAAAGGGAACTTGAAATGTCTCTAAAAGAAACTAAAAAGGGAACTAAGGTAAATTCTTAATCTCTTGTGTTTAAAAATTTTACTAAAACTTTGCCTTCATTTCCTAGTAGGTTTGCTAAATCGAAGAAGGAGCAAGATAAGCAGATATTGGAAATGTTCAAAAAGGTAGAGGTGAACATAGCTCTAACTGATTCCATAAAGCAAGTTCCTCAATATTCCAAATTCCTCAAGGAAGTATGCACATCTAAAAGGGTACTGAGAGGAGATGACAAAGTGAGTGTGGGGTAAAACTTGTTTATAGTCATTCAAAGAAATCTTCCCCCAAAGTGTAAGGATCTAGGTACGTTTACAATTCCCTGCAAAATAGGTGGTACTAGATTTGAAAAAGCAACGTTAGATCTAAGAGCTTCGATTAATGTGATGCCAAATTCCATTTACAATTTATTGAATTTGGTATATTTAAAAGAAACATGTGTTATAATTCAATTGGTTGATAGATCTAATGCTTATCCTGAAGGAATTATAGAGGATGTCTTAGTGTAGGTTAATGAATCAGTTTTTCCTAGCTGACTTTTTGTGTATTGAACATGGAGGGAGAACCTTCACTTAATTCTGCACCTATCCTTCTAGATCTTCTATTTTCTAAGACATCAAAGACAAAGATTGACATGGATGTAGGAACATTGACCACGGAGTTTGATGGTGAAATTCTTACCTTTAATATTTTTGAGGCTATGAGATACCCTAGTGATGTTCATTCTATTTTATCAATTGATGTCATTGATCTTTGTCTCAATAAGTTTTTGATATAGATGGTAAAGATGAGTTAGAAGTCATTCTTTGTATGAGTTTAAAAGAAAACATTTTGCAAAATTCTAACTTATTCATTACAGAAGGTATGGAAGAAATTGTGCTAGCATTGCAATCACTACAATCAATGCCAAAAAGGTATGTGTTTCCAAGTATTGAATTGCCACTATCTTATATGAAATCTTTACCTCCGATAACGAAGGCACCTATAATTGAATTGAAGTAATTACTATAGAACTTGAAATATATGTTTTTGGGAGAAGGAGAAACACTCTTGGTAATCATAGTAAGGAACTTAACCAAATTTCAAGAAAAAAAGTTCATTTTAGTGCTTAAAGACCACATCAAAGCTATAGGGTGAACCATAGCTAACATTAAAGGTATCATCCCTTTAACATCTATGCATTGAATTCTTTTAGAAGAGGGATCTAAACCATAAAAAGAATCAAGAAGAAGATTGAACCCTCTGATGATGGAAATGGTATAGAAGGAAATCTTAAAGTTGTTTGATATTGGTATAATCTGCCTAATTTCAGATAGTAAATGGGTGAGTCCAGTCTAAGTAGTATCGAAGAAAACTGGAATTATAGTGGTGAAAAATGAGAATAATGAGTTTTTCCCTCTAAGAATTCAAAATAGATGGCAAGTATGCACCGATTACAAGAAGTTAAATGCTACTACGTGAAAGGATCACTTTCCACTCCCATTCATTGATCAAAAGCTTGAACGACTTATGGGACACTCTCACTATTATTTTCTTGATGGGTATTCAGGACTTAACCAAATCGTGATAGCTGAAGAGCATCAAGAGAAAACAATCTTTACATGCCCATTTAGCACATTTGCCTACAGAAGGATGCCATTTGGACTTTGCAATGACCCATCCATCTTTCAATGATGCAAGGTAAGTATTTTCTCTGAGTATGTTAAACATATTATTGAGGTCTTTATGGATCGTTTTACTATCTATAGGGATTCATTTGATACAATCTTGGATAACTTGAATTGTGTACTTGAACATTGCATCGAAACTATTCTTGTTCTTAATTCTAAAAAATTTCATTCTATGGTTAAACAAGGAATAGTTTTGGGACATGTAATCTCATCTAAAGGAATTGTAAGTCAACAAAGCTAAGGTAGAAACTGTGCAAAACTTACCTTACCCTACAAATAGGGGGGGGGGGGGATTCATTATTTTATTACAAATGCAAGTTTTTAGA
>JAOQMP010000124.1:101969-119473 GCA_027563575.1 Erythroxylum pedicellare | reverse complement strand
TAATGGCTCTAATGTTCTACAATATATTGTTATCTGAACAATGTAAGAAACTACATCAAGTTCTTTAAAGAACTTCTTGATCTAAATAATTATTTTCACTAAATGAATAATATTATTCCAAGTAAAATATAACTTATCTTAGACTAACTTCTGTCAAACTAGATTTAACATTCAGATGACCTTAAATTGAAATATTAACTCATAGGAGGAATAATGGATATCTTTATTACTTCATAAATTTTAGATATCTCAAATGCTATGCAAACAATTTTTGTATCTATATTTATAAATCTAATTCCTAGAATTAATTTGTTACTTTTTCAAATCCAATAAGAGTTTTTCCTAGAGTATGATATTTTTTAACAATTGAAAGCATCAATTATTGTTCCTTATAAGCAGTATATCTTTTACATATTCTTATTGAAGTGTACAACTATACTCCTATTAACCTTCTTATAGACATAAAAAAAAATCCACAATTATCTCTAAAATCAACTCTTTAAATTCATCATGAAAGTGATCTTTCAACATCTTGTAGTTATTCAAATGTACATCAAATGTATCAATAAACACAATAGTTCCATTTATATATATTATCATAATATTTGAACTTTTCAAGCTTTATCTTACTCCTTTACTTATCTTGAAAACTATTCTCCTATAAGTATGCATTAAAACAAATGCTTTATTAAATAGGATTTATAAGATGATATCTAACCTTTTGGATATATTATAACTTTATATTATCTAATTTAATTTTAAACTTATTGGATAATATATGCTTCATTTAAGCATTATGTACCAACATCATTAACTTTGATTTTTTCATAGTCTTACCATTCCATATCTAATATGGAATCATTCTAATTGATTTAATTGAAACTTTCAAAGGTAAGTTGTTGTACGAGTCATCACTATAGTAGAAATAAATACCGCATCATATAACATCACATATTTTATTTTCCTTTCCACACATCTTTAAACCATTATAGGATTTAATTATGGAGTTATTTACTAGAGAATCTTGATCCTTATAGATAATTTTAAAATTCAAGTCCCAATATATTGATCTTATTGAAGTGCTTTAGTATTCACAATATTTAATTACTACTTAAGTTTACATAATTTAAACTTTTCAAAACTTCAAATTAATATTTCATTTAATATATATGATTTTATCGTATAAGATAATTAGTAAATATATTGAAATACAAGCAATCATACTTTTATAAATTATTATTACATCCAACACATTATATATTTATATAAGGTTTAACAATTTAATACTCTAATCTTCCTTTCATTAAAGGTTGATTTGGTCTTTCTTCAACAAAATAAAATTTTCAAGTTTCATATGATTTATAATTAAAGGATACATATATCCTTGTATGCAACTTTATGATTCTCATTATATTGATTTAAACAACATGACATAAAAAGATAATCTTAGTTATCTAACTTTGTATTCTTGTCACTTATGTAAAGCGTACGTCTCCATTGATCCAACACATAGAAATTATATAAGCTGAAATCAATTACTTTTACTCGATAATCTATTTCTTATCATGTATTAAGCATTTTAATAATATTAAATTCAAATTTAATATTAAGTACACAAAAATATGAATTACAAATATATATTATCTCTATCATCACATTTTGAATATGTAAGAAATGTTATGAAATCATTGCCATTCTTATGATAACTATTGTCATACCAAAACCAATACCTTTAATTGTAATCCATGTTTATGCTTTTAGTAGACTAAATTGAGTGAAACAATTCCATCAATGTACTATACCATTCAACTCCACCTTATGCAACCGTTTGTATTATGTTATTATAGTGTTAACATCTATCTTTCATGTTGCCATTAAAATTTATAAGATATTGGTTAACTCAAAATGTCAATATTTTTTTCATTAATACGATATTAACATATTTCTAAAACTTTGTTGCTAAAATCCTCAGTAGGGAATAATAGTAAACTCACATAATGAAAATACATGTTTTTCATCTAATTTTAAAAATATTCTCAAACCTAACTGATATGTATTTAAGTGTTGATACATTTAATCATTTATACTTAGTGATTAATTGTAACATCCCGTTTCCATACTAAGGGTTAGAACCCTAAAATATGGTACATGTGATATCAATGAGAGATTAGAAAAGTGCATTTCATGCTTATGCATAATGTTAGTATACACACACATGAACTGGAATATTGCACACATTATAATGATTTGTTCATGCACTCATTTTATATCTTCCGGGTATAAATGATTGTTTTAATGTGATTATAATGTGAATTATAGGTTATGTGTCTTAAAAACTGATTTGACATGTATAAGTAGTGATTTAGAAATTTTGGTGAAAATTGAGAATTTTTTAAAATTGTGTGTATTTTTGGACTAAAAAAGATGCCAAGTAGTAAGACAATTGATAAATGGTATTAGAAATAAATGTCAAATGGCAGTAGAAATTATTGATAAGTGACATTAAGATTTAATGACAAATTTCATTGAAAATTGGGAGACAATTGGATTAGAAATTAGAGACAAATGGACTAAGCAATTAAATGTTATTTAGCATAAATCATTTAAGTGGAAGGTGTCATGACAAGTGTCGTGACACCCACCAAGTATTTTAAAACCACATTATTGTTCAATTGAAAGACAATTTCGTGTCTTTCATTCCTACTAAATAACACTCTCATCTCCTTCATTCTTCCCTTCATCTATGATCATGTAGATATTTGTCCAACTCTTTCATTTTGTTTCTTCAAGATTCGTTGTCTTCTCCATCTTGTTACTAAAAGACCTAACCCTTCTACCTTGAATGATAATGATGATCGGGTATGTTGGAGAAGCTAGGGTTAAGTGTAATTTGAAGAAATTTAAGCTAAACAAGTAAGTATAAGCATTAACTTTTCTTGATTTGTTGAATGAAGCATGCTTGATGATAGTTAGAGATTAAATGTACATAAAATGGTGTTTTATGTATTCTGGAATGTGGGTAAAGAAATGAATACATTAATTTATTTCTTTTGCACGTATGATGATTAATGATTCATAAAGTGATGTAGAGTTGATTTAGAGTTAGAATGAATCCTAAAATGAGGTAGAAAGAAGTGCAAAAAAAATTGATTTGTGTTGACATTTCATGTTCTGTTTTTGATGTATAAAAATGTGGATCATTGGTTGTTTTAGAAATGGATTGGATTGAGTATTGAAGTTAAAGAAAACGCAAGTGTAGTGTCTTAAAAAGAGAAGAACTAGGATGAAAGTTTAGAGATAAAATGGTAATGATGATGAAGAGTGCTGGAAAATGTACAGATGCAGTATTATCACTGAATATGCATATGTATTTCAGCCATATCTTGATATTTAGACATCCAAATGGGATGATTTTAAGTTCAAATTAAACTAGATAAATATGGATACAAATTTCATAGAGGAATCAATTTTTAATTTTGTCTCTAAGAGTTTAAAATTTTGCCTTGAAGTTGAGTTTTTGTATTATGTTGTGGTTTGGGAATAGTCTGTAGTATTTTAGATATAACATGTAGAATACTGAACTAAATTGCATGAAATTTGTGTATTTAGAAACCAAAGACATAAAGGAACAATTTTTTAGAATAATTTTTTGCCTAAAACCTTCATTTTCCTTATCAATATGACCATGAAAAATTGACCCAAAGGTCTATTATGAGAAGAGCCAAAATGAAGCTTGAATAAAAGGTAGTGCATGATCGTGATGAAATGGGTCATTAAGGGATTGCACATTCATGCACAAGCAAGATTGTGACAATGGATGATTAATTGAAATTGGACGATCGTGCACAGTGAAGGTATTCTGCTGTTTGACAACTTTGAACACCCTTTACTCTTTTAATGGTAACTTCTTCTTCGGACCTCTGATTGACTTAAAATTTGGACCATAAACTCCTCACACATTGCTTTTCGTCTGAACCAAATTTCATTGTCATAAGAGTTCATTAAGAATTGATTGTTTTTTGGAGATGTTATAAGAATGAATGAGAGTTTGGATATTGTATGAACATATAATGTTAGAATAACATTGGTAAATGATTGATTGATGATATTACAATTTTTAAGCTGTTAACTTATGTTCAAATTAGATATATATGGGTTTTTAAACATGAATGATCATAATCTGTGAATTAAGGAAATATACCCGGAATAGTCATTGAGTATGCATTATACACAATACATATATATATATATATATATGTATGTATGTGATTGAGTGTTCATAAGATTATGCAATTAATAATGTGTGTAAATGTGTATTTCATAATGATGATACAGGATTGAACGTTCGCACCCTGACATTTCGGATCATAGAAGCTAATGCTAATCTGGAGCGTACTGTGAGTCGACCTAGATGATCTCATTTCATTGTTTGTTTTATTTTAAATTTTTGCATTGAATGACTACTGATATGATTGATAAGCAATGTGAATGTGTTGATTTCGGACATTGATTGTCTGAGGCATTTGATGCATGAATATCATATTAGAAGTTCTCCTTGTATGTGAATTCGACGAAATAAGTGACACTCAACTTGATTTTTAAATGCCGGACTAAGTTTCGAAGAAAAATGTGAATATGCATATGAATGAAATAAGCGGTTCTCAATATAATTGTTAAATGTCAGACTTAGGTCTGATGACATGTGAAAGTGAATGTGTAAAGTGAAATAAAGTGACTGATTGAAAATATGTGAATGTGATGCATTTCATTAGATGAATGTATGAAAGATAAAGGTATTTGTGACCGGAGTCGCCAATGAAAAAGAGCTTAAAACTCAGAAAGTGGAAAAAGAGCTTAAAACTCAAAAAGTGATTAAGAACTAAAGGCTCACTATATATAATGAGCCCTATATCGCCATCAGATAAGGGACAATTATCAATGAGCCCAGTATCCACAATGGATATGAGACAGTTATAGGCACTTGGTCATAATAATAACAATTGAAAGTGAGTCTCATAAGCATTGCATATGGATTTGATATGTATGATTAAATGGTTGAAATAAATAGATTGAATGATTTCTGAATGTGAAATACAAATTAAGTGAATATGAAATGTATGTGACTTAACATGTTGAATTGATAAGGTGATATGAATTTTGTGAGTATATAAATTGATGTGTTATGTGATTAAATGAGTCATCGAGGATGGTCCACTCACTGAGTTCGCAAAACTTACCAAAATTGCAACATTATTTTTCAGGCTCAAAGGAGTTACCTATTAGGCAAATGGGAGTATAGCCACTGCATTTGAGTAAGAGATAGAGGTCAGGATCAGTTCGTGCCTGCATAGATTTTTCATTATTTTGTATTAAAGAATGTATTCTAAAATTATTGTATCGTGTATTCGAATAATTCTGTTTATAATAACTTTCCAAATTGGAAATGTTTGTAAAAGAGATTGATCAATAAGTGTAATAAAAATTGTGATTTCGATGTTTATGAAATAAAAGTATGGGTCTAATTTGATCAGTGATTTTCTATAATATGCATGTGATTTATGAAAAAATTTGTAATGAGCTTCAATTGTTTGACTGTTCTAGCATGTCACCCTCATAGAGTATGTTCTCGAATACCGTTGGTATGTTCGAGGATATGCCTTATGATAGTGGGTTGCTACATTAATGATACAAAAATGCTTAAAATACTTACTTTAATTCATATATGATTTTAGATACAATTTGGAAGCAAAGAAATTAACGTGAGTCGAAAGCACTACATTTGGGTCATTTTTCAAAGATTTATTTTTACTTGTCTTTATGCAGCAAGAAGAAGACAAGAAAAATCAAAATATAAAGAAGAATTAAAAGTGCTTGCTGGAAAAATGAAGAAAAAACAAGAGAGCAAAACATATGTAGCAGTTGGGAGTTGAAGGACAAAATGACATGCATGTAGGTGGATTAAAACAAAGACAAAACAATAGCAACATAACCCAAAGCAAAAGGAAGTTACCATTTAAAGCTATCATTAAACGCCAATACTAGCATTGTATGTGTTTAACGCATGGCTTCAAACACTATTGTTGAACATGAAAGCTAGCGTTAAATGCTAGCATTGAACACTGCAAAAGGGTTGTAAAAAAGGGGTGATATAAAAGGAGGCGTGAATGGTAGCTGTTCCAACAAAGTTTATTTGTCACGTCACAAATAATAAAAGGCAGAGAGAATAGAACAATAGCGACAAAGAGAAGCTTACGATAGTGAAGAGAACCGAAGGGGGTTTCGACTGGGGTATATTTTGTTAGGGCTAAAGCTTTTTCTTGGGAGACCCATGGAAGGCTAAGTTTTTGACGCCTGCTCGGAAGTGACATCGACGCCGACGACCTGAGTTAAGCATTTTTATTATTTTTGTTGTTTCTTTCCTTCATTAGTAATGGATTATGTTATCTTGGATGGATTGATTGGGTATTTGAATGATGATGATTTTAATGCTCTATTGAATCATTTTTTTATGAAAACCCATTGTTAAAATTGAATGCAATACGTAATCGTTGTTTTCTCGATTCATGTGTAGTAACTAATGGTTCCGAATCATTAAAAATCATATCCTAGGTTAAATAATCCAAGCTTGTGTGATTATTACCTAGATTGGTCTGTTTTTCTGATTTGTAAGACGATTGTTCGGATAAATTTAGAGAGCTTATTCTAGGTTTTCTGATAGCTAGGGTTAATTAACGAGAACTTCATAATTAACTAAGACCTAAGGAAAAATTTGGATTAATAGAGCTTATTGTTAATCTATGACAAATAATTGTTAAGAGAGATAAAAGAACAACAAATAAAAAAATTGTGCTTAATTAGAGTGTAGGCCAAGATTGAACCAAAGAACTGGATCCCTACCGAATTTCCCAATTTTATCATTTTTTGCATGTTTCTTTAATTTGTTTTCATTAGGTTTATTCTATTTTATTTTCTTATTAAATCCAAAACCCCCATTACCTAAACATCAATTAATTTCATTTCATAAGCTAACTGAACACTCCCTGTGGGATAGACCTAGATTCACCATTGCTATAGTAGTAGTCTAGTTATTTTATTTTGACTAGCATTACGACGTGTTGTCACTGACCTTTATCCAAGAAATTTGGATAACTTGGTATCAACTATACTAAACAAAGCTAATTTTATACTCAAAACAAATTATAAATGTAATAAAAGCTAGAAAAAGGTTATATGTCATGACAACCAATTAAAATCAATACTTTAATTATATATTTAGTTAATTCCACTATTTCATTCAAAATAATAGCCCTCAGTATTATTTCGAAAAGATTACTCTATTGTCTCAAGTGGGCTAGGATCTTATTCAAATTTAGTTGATCTTGAATTTGCTCAACAAACCAACTAAACTTAAATTGGGTAGATGACAACTTTATCAATTACATACCATATAACTCTTGTCTTCATTAGGTGACAATTCTTATCAAAATATATCTTATATGTTATTCATAATTCTTATTTTAAATTTATGCAATCATAAGTTTACTCATCCAAATCACACAAATTTACTTAAGTAAGACCTATTGTTATAATACTAAACATATTAAGGTTAAAATGACCTTAAGTTTGCTTAATAAGCCTAACAATAAATAGAACTCTGATTACTTCTTATAACAATGGAAGGTAACAATTATGTTATAAATATGTACTCAATATTTTAATGATGGATTTAACTTTAAATGGTCGCATCAAAAGCAAATTATGTATAAAATGTCATATATTTAAACATGCAATTCAATATGAATAAAAAATATATCAAACATATAAACCTAGAGCATGCAAACTATGCAAACGTATTCAAATTATATGCATATGATATCCAGTCTTGTTTGATTCTATTTATTGGTATTCATAATTTAAAATAGAATTCCAATTCTTTGGATAATTTGTAACATCCCGTTACCCATGTTAAGGCTAGAATAGGGTATTATGAGAAATTTTGAGACATTTAAAAAAGCATGTCATGCTTAAACTACATATGGCATGGACATACATGAGAATATTGATTTTTGCACAGTAATACGATTATGCATGCATTCATTGACGTATTCCAGGTTAGAATTGATTTTTAATGAGAATGTGGATTTTATAAGTCTTGTAAATTAAATTGGAGTGTAATACATATAAATTGAGAATTTTAGTAATATTTTGCATATTTTGAAATTTTGGTGAATTTTTGGAAATTTGGAGTATGATTAGAATAGAACAAATATTGGAATAATGGACCAATAGCATTGTGACTTGTGGTAGCACAAATAAGTGACAAGTGTAAGACATGTAGGGAATGCACGTAGATTAAGTTTGGTTAGATGAGAATATTGTAGCTTTTGTTAAGTGAACATCGAAAACACTCTTCTGGATATCCATCACTGAACAGCAAATTGTTATGCTTTGTGTGTGAAATTGATTCCCTCTCATCGTTGGATTATTGCTGAATTAAGTAAGTTAAATTTTGAGCTTATGATACAATAAGAGATTTTTGATGATGTGTTACTGTGAAAATGAATACATGCATGAATGGTTTGGGAAGTGTAGTTCGGTGATGAATGAATGAGATGAAAGATTTGTGAAATAGGAATTGTCCAAAACAAATATATAAAGTAGGTTTTGTTGTGGATATGCAAGAGTTCATGAAAGTTGTTGTATGAATATTTATCCTCTATTCTAGTTTAGAGAAAACTGTATATGGGTTGTTTTACTGTTCATGCGTGAAATTGTGGAGTGTTAATGGAAATGAATTTAACTGAGTTTAATGATATGAAATGAAGATTTGGTGAGGTCATGGTATACAGTTGATTAAATGATAAATTTATGATGAAATGAAAAGGTAGAAATGAGGAAAAAAATGCATTAGATGAAGTAGATAGTGAATAAAATGCAAAAATAGGATTTTGTATATAAGAGAATTGAATTTTGATGTTTAAGTGTGAACCTTGGATTTTTGATTTTTTTTGTGTTGTGGAGCTAAAATGAAAGTAAAAGAATTGGTTGGAGTGTCACTTGTGTTAATTGAGGAAGATTGAAGTGAGAATAAAAATATGGAAATTGCAGTAAAAAGAGGAAGTCAATATGAAGTTTCAAAATTTTGATGTTTGAAGTGTAAATCTGAATCTAACTTGTTTAGAGATTGTATTGGATATAGAAATGCAAAATAGGTGGTTTAGAAATGAGCAAATTTAGAAATAATGAAAGAAAGAAGGAGAAAAAGAAGAAGAGATGTTCAGAGAAGAAGAAGAGAGGAAGCACAATTGTGATTTCTCTAAAGAAGTGGTGAAGTCACGATCATGCTTCTGCACGATCATGACTTCATAGCTGCAGGTAGGATATCACGATTGTGCAGTCACACGATCGTGATCTTCAATGTTGAGTTTGCTTCTGAACATCCTATGATATTTTTGCTATAATTTCTTCACCCAACATCCAAATGACTTGATTCTTAAACCAATAGATTCTTAACACATTTTTCTACCACTCCATAAAAATTGGCAGCCTTATGAATTGATTTGAAAAAGATTGATTGAATGAAAGTGTGAGAATCTGTTGGAATAGAATGAACTGGAATATTTTACTGAACATACTTCGATATTTTGAATATATCTTGATCTGTAGAGTTACAAATGAGTATTCTCGATTAAAATGAAACTAGAGAAATAAAGTTACAATTGTGCTGATGAATTCAAAATTTTGTTCTGAAGTTAAAGTAAGAGGTCTATTATAGCTTAAGAACAGACTGATGTATTTGGAGTATAACTTTCAATATATTAAACCGAATTGAATGATCTTGGTATCATTAGAGACGTAAGACACATAGGAACAATTGTTTATAAGGAAGTGTTATTTAAATTCTTCATTTTCTGGATCTTATTGATCATATACAGTTGATCAGAATGGAATGTATTTAGAAATAGTTGAAATGGAGAATGAGTGGTTGAATTTTGATACAATTGGAGTACAATTGATATGTACATCTTTGTAATACAAAAATATACCCGAGAATTTGTCATTGAACACGCATGATACATGAAACACTGATAAATGTATTTATTATGTTACATAAGCACTCTAGTGATGTGGAATTGTTTTATTGCATATAGAAGAGCAAGTAGCGCGATCGCTTCCAAATATTGCTGGAACATCTAGGCAATAGGCATAAGGGAGCAATTGTGAGTAACCTAACATGGTCAGATTTTATTTGTTCTATTCTGTATATTGCTGAATTGTATTGATATATTACTGGTCTGCATTTCCTGATTGTGTACTGAATTTCGGACAATATATGTCCAAGGCGTTTGATGCATGCAAACAATATTAGAAGTGCTACTCGTATGTGAATGAGAATGCCTAATTGAATATTCTGATTCTCAACGAAAGTTGAATGCCGGACTGAAGTCTGATGACTATGAAATTTTGATTTTGCATCATATATGAATGTTATATATGACATATTCTGTATTTGATGCAGTTCATAAAATGCATGCTCAAATAAAGGCATTATGACTTGAGTAGCCAGTATAAAAACGCCTACACATAGAGCTTTGCTCCATGATTTTTTATGCTACATGTAGAGCTTTGCTCCGTTATTTCTGTTCTGACTGAGCCCAATGGGCCAGTATCTGTATATGTGCATGAAAGGCACTTAGACACAATAATAATAACGAATCTGGAGTCTCATATGCATTTGTAGTTGTAACTATATGTTTTGAATTTGCAATAATAATATGATATGCCATGATAAAATGAGTATCAAATTATTCTTGATCTGAATGAATATATGTGAAATAATATAATTGATTGTGTTTTGTTATATGAGTGAACCATTGAGGATAGTTACTAAACTAAGTTCGCAAAACTCATAAAAATTGCAACGTGACTTTCTAGGTTTAATAAAGGTCTCTAGATAGGCTTCGAGTAAGAGTTCCAAGTCGAGATTAGTTTGCACCTGCATATGTATTTATTTATGTTGTACAATGTATATGAAAATGGTTTTTGAAATGTAATGATATTATGACTATAAGTATTTTGTTCTATAATGGGCCCAATTGATTACTGAAACTCTAACAAGTTCAATAACGATTGTAATTTTTATGCCTGAAATTGTTTATACACAAATTGGGCCAAAAATTGATTATCAATTTTTTTGCATATTCACGAGTTGCTTTAAATTAAAAGTATTGAGTTTGACTTACCAACTATTTTAGCATGCCACTCTTGGGGGATACTTATTCGGATATCACTTAGGATGTCAGGTACGTCTCTTATGACAGTGGGGTGCTACATTTTGGTATCATATCCCAGATTTGGTATCTTACATAGGCGTTTTGGAAAATGTGTGTCAAGTTACATGCATGTAGACATGTCATAGTAGGCAGTAACAACTGATCTCCATTCTAGGTCGCATTTCCATGAGTCAGATGTATGAGTATTTGCTATGAGTTGGAGCTGATAGAAATAGTGAGAAGAATGATGATCTGTCTGAATATGAGAACACGAAAGTTTATGAATTTGCACTGTGTGATAACATGTTATGATTGATTTGGTTTTATGACATGAGTTGAGTATTTGATGTATGATTTGAGACGTATTGAAATAGCCATTGCTTTGAGAGCTTGGGGACACTATAAATATACAGATCAATAAAGTTTTAAAAAAATTATGAACAGCTAGAAATGAGAACTAGTATATGGTTAGATATGACAAATAAAGATTCAACGCATTTGTATTGGTGGATGTATTATAGAATATGACATCAATATTATACTGTGGTGATGAATCCCAAAATCTGATATAAAGATGAATGCATTTTCATAGATTGATTAAGGGAAGTAGTGATATAGATATGAGTGATGAGATTTACAGTGTAGAAGCAAAGTCGAAAGAAAATAAAATTTATATGACCTTGAGACGTTAAACTTGGACTTGAAATGATTTTTGGTAAATGTTCTCTATGAAATTGAGATCAGGATTTCAAGAGAATTATGCATCTAAACTTTTGAATTGATTACAAACATACAAATGTATGAAGATATGATGGTAATTGGAAGGTAAGATAATCATAGTGACATACATACAAGCTATTAATGTTAAGTTGTTTTGGTATTATGAGTACATATTTTAAATGGGATTGCCATGAAAGGTGGGAATAATCAGCACATATGTATTATATATGTGGAAATGATGTAGGCAATAGTCTATAACTTGTTAAATAATTGTTAGTTATGATTCCCACGTAAAGATAACTTAGACTGATACATGAAAGTGCTTACAGTGGTCAATCGAGGATAGATTGAGATCATTAATGATGTTACTATGGATGATAAATTCGAGTAAAATGAATCATGATCATGAACCTTTTCACCCCGATCGTGGCAGGCACAAAAATGGAAATGTTATTTAGCATTAATTGGAATTCAGGTATCATTATTGAATGTTAGTAATTGGAGAATTGTTATAACTATATCTCCAGCTAAGATGAAATGATCTTGATGGTATAGAAATTAAGCTTCTTGAGGTATTAAGAATGACTGATAAACAAGGATGAAAATAGTTGACTGATAAAGATTACATGGATAGTATAGATGTAGTAGCAAGAAATCTTCTTTTGAAGAAGAATTTCGCT
Organism: Erythroxylum pedicellare; assembly: GCA_027563575.1. NCBI lineage: Eukaryota > Viridiplantae > Streptophyta > Magnoliopsida > Malpighiales > Erythroxylaceae > Erythroxylum > Erythroxylum pedicellare. Next base: position 106,800 of record JAOQMP010000124.1, on the reverse strand, counting down.
GAATTCAGTTAAGTAGATCAAATGGTCTACTTTAAGATTGATCAATGAAGAAACGAATCAGAAATGAATAAGGATTGAAACAAGAGCGAATATTGGAGTTCCATTAATAATGGAGACTCAAGTACAATAGGTTGAATATACTACAGAGAGTACATGTAGCTTATCGATGTAAGGTATTCAACTAGGTGATTGGATTTTGGAATTTCAGGTAACACTATTGTTACTGTGAGGAGAACTTAAGTTCACACTATATTCTATGTAAATAATGTTTAAAAGATGCAAATTTCATTTGGTGAATGTTAATTGAAATATGTGGAGAAACTAATATGAATGAACATATATTAAAATAAGCCGACATGAAAATAGTGGAAATTGAATGAATTGAGAAAATCATTTGAGGAAAGAAGAAATTGAAATTAGCATGAGATAATATGACCTCATGGACGAAATAGTTAAGATAGTATGACATCTAAATAAGCGACTAGAAAATCGAATGATTCCATTGACTATAGTTAAGTGGAAGAAATTATTCGAGTGATGAAGTAACGTGGGAAAGTGAAGAGCATATGAAAAAGCAATATCCCACCTGTATCATTAATCAGATAAGAATTTCAAGGATGAAATTTCTTAAGGAGGGGAGAATTGTAACATCCCAAGTTCAAGGCTAGACCCTAGAATTATGAACTGAGCATACTGTAGAGTGCATTGCATGCTTATTCATCATTGTATATTCACACACATGTGAATATTTAGTGTTGATTTTTAAAATAATTGTTCATAAATTCATTGACATTTTTCGATTATAGAGTGAATGATGTGATTTAGAATGTGAATTGTGATTTATTGGTGATAAAAATTTATTTGGAGACTGTTAGTATTATTTCGAAATTTTTGGTAAATTTTAGGAATTTTTGAAATTTGGAATATTTCAAGACTAGGAAAAATATTGAAATATGTACCAATTAGAGTGTGACACTTGGACTGACTAAATTGATGACAAATGATTTGAATCCATGGTGACACGTGGACTAATGATTCAGTGAAAAATGTGTTACATTCTAGAGAACACGTAGATAAGTGTTATAGATAACAGATTGTTTCCTGCAGTTGTCTCTCTGGTTGTTCTTCACCGAGAGTAATATTGTTATCAAATTTTCTTCTGTTTTGCCAAACACCGAACATTAAGTTGTTAATTTTGTATCATCGATTCACTCACACTGTCGAAAGCTTTGTTGAATCAAGTAAGTGATTCTTGATGATGGTTTATCGTTCATAAAAGAATGCATGCGTGGGTGGTTTGAGAAGTGTAGTTTTGGTGAATAAACTTGAGTAATGAGTTAGATGAAATATCTGTGAATAGAGAATGTGCAGAAAATGTATAAGATTGTGAAAATCTGAGTTTAATGAAATTATATGATGGAATGAGGATGTTGTTGGATATTAAAAGACACGCAGAAACATAAAAGCAGTTAAGTTGATGAACATGCTCTATTGTTCGTTGTATATACGTAAATGTTTGTGTATTGGTAGAAATGGATTTAAATGAGGTTAGAGTTAAAGAGAACATAGAGCAATGAGGTGTTGTGTTTTAAGAAGGATTAAGATGATAGAAAAACATGGATTTATGAGGGAAGAAAGATAGAAAAGTGCAAAAGTTATAAAAACGCAGTAGAGAGACAAAGTGTATGTGAAGTTTTGATTTTGATCAATTACTATATAAGCTTACAATTGAAATTGTTTTGAGATTGTACTGGAGTAGAAAGACAGAATAGATGATTAGGAATCAATAAATCAGTGGGAAGATACAGAAAAATGGAGGAAGCAAGTGTGCTTTCACGGCCGTGCATGGACATGCACGGGTGTGCAAGACATGCATGGGCGTGCGTAATATCGCACACCTGCGATTGAATATTGATGAGAATTTTAATCTGGAATTGTTGATTTGTTTGTGTTTTATGGAGTTGAAATGGTAGTAGAGCTGTAATGATTATAATATGTCAAGGAATGAAAGAAGAAGAAGAAGAAAACTGGCGGTAAAGAAAAAGGATGTTGCGATCGTGCATCTACATGATCACAACTTGGCTGAAGAAATAAGCAAATCGCGATCGTGCTTCGACATCGCTGGTTCACCCGGCGTATCGCGGTCGTGCATATGCACGATCGCAACTCCTCTACTTATCCACAGGGGTTATTTTCTGAACATACTTTGATATTTTGTTATAACTTCTTCACCCAACATTCAAATGATTTGATTCTTAAACCAATAGATTCCTAACACATTGTGATACCTCTACATAAAAATTGGTAGCCTTATTAATTGTTCCGAAAAAGATTGATAGAATGAAAGTGAGGGAATATGTTGAAATAGTATGAACTGGAATATTTTACTGAACATACTACGATATTTTGATTATATCTTGGTCTGTAGAGTTCGAAATGAATTGATTCTTGATTCAAATGAAAATAAGGACCTAAAGCTATAGTCTTACTGAAGAAGGAAAATTGTAATTCTAGTTTTAAGAATTCAAAATCTGTTCCTAAGTTAAAGTAAGAGTTCTGTTATATCTTAAGAATAAAATGACGTATTTTGGAGTATAAATTTTAATATATTCAACCAAATTGAATGATCTTAGTGTCACTAGAGACCTAAGACACAAAGGAACAATTATCTAGAAGGAAGGGTTATTTAAATCCTTCATTTTTTGGATCTTTTTGACCATACACAGTTGACGTGAATGGAATGTTTTCAGAAACTGTTGAAATGGAGAATGAGTGATTAAATTTTGATACAATTGTAGTACAATTGACATGTACATCATTGTAATACAAAAATATACCCAAGAATTTGTCATTGAACATGAATGTGATATGAAACATTGATAAATGTGTTTATTTTGTTTCATAAGCACTCTAGTGATATGAAATTTGTTTTATTGCACATAGAAGAGCAAGTAGCGCGACCGCTTCCAGATATTGTCGGAACGTCCAGACAATAGGCATAAGGAAGCAACTGTGAGTAACCTGAAATGGTCTCACTTTATTTGTTCTATTCTGTATATTACCAAATTGTATTTATATATTACTGATTTGCATTGCCTGATTGTGTACTAATTTCAGATAATATATGTTCGCGGCATTTGATGCATGCAAACAATATTGGAAGTGCTACTTGTATGTGAATGAGACTCCCTAATTGAATTGAATGCTAGAATGAGGTTTGATGATTATGAGATTTTGATTGTGCATCATATATGACTGTTATATATGACATATTCTGTATTTGATGCATTTTATAAAATGCATGCTCAGATAAAGGCGTTATGATCGAGTATCCAGTATGAAAGCGCTTGCACGTAGAGCTTTGTTCTGTGATTTCTATTTCTTCACGTAGAGCTTTGCTTCATGATTTCTATTCTGACTAAGCCCAGTGGGCTAATATCTGTGTATGTATGTGAAAGGCACTCGATCACAATAATAATAACGAATCTAGAGTCTCGTATACATTTGTATTTGTAAATATCTGTTCTGAATTCACAATGATAATAGGATATGCCATGATAAAGTGAGTATTCAATTATTCTTGATCTGAATGAATATATGTGAGATAAAATTACAACATGACCTTCCAGGTTTAATAAAGGTCTCCAGATAGGCTCCGAGTAAGAGTTCCAGGTCGAGATCAGTTTGTGCCTGCATATGTATTTATTTATGTTGTACAATGTATATGAATATGGTTTTTGAAATGTAATGATATTATGACTACAAGTATTTTGTTATGTAATGGGCCCAAGTGATTACTGAAACACTGAGTAGTTTAATAATGATTGTAATTTTTGTGCCTAAAATTGTTTATACACAAGTTGGGCCGAAAATTGATTGATTTTTTGCATATTCACGGGTTGTTTTAAATTAAAAGTAATGAGTTTGATTTACCGACTATTTTAGCATGCCAATCTTGGGGGATACGTATTCAGATATCACTCAGGATGTATGGTACGTGTCCTGTGAGAGTGGGGTACTACATTTAAAGAGTTTGCATCTTATGTTAGCGGTTGAGTTAGTCAGTTTATATATTTTCTCTAATGTAGGCAACTTCTCTTTTAAGGCTAACCAAACTGTGTGGGATATTTCAGGGGGTAGTAAGGAGTTCCATATTAGGTTATACTATAAGACTGAGCTGCCTCTAGTTCTAAGCATGTTTTTGTAGGATCTAATAGTGAAAATTCATATAGGATCTAATCTCCATTTAGTTATGTCTTTAATGGAAGGGTTTGGTTGGTAATCTAGTTTCAAGTTAGGTAATACATCAGAGAATCTACTAGCTTCCATCCAATTGCTTCCTTGGATCAATAAATGAACTTTAGAATTAGTTGGAAAAAAAGGGTCTTAATGTGTGAGAGTTATAGAGCAAGTATAGAGGGCCTAAAGGGCTCCAGTTGTCAAATTATAGGGATAAGTAAGAACCACCACCATTTTTCACTTTAATGAGGTATTGTATTGGTGTTTTGTGTTTGAAGATTTGTTGCATTGTCTAAGAAACATATCCTCTCAATTTTGCATTCTGTAGGCTATCCACTAAAATATATAAGCCATTAACCTATATAATCTATAATGTGGTTTTCTCTATGAGGATCCTGCTTATATATTTTTCTAGGAAAGTAGAGTTAATGGTCTTTATGGAAGTCAAGCCTAGGCCACCCTCCTTATAATAGCCCAGATCACTCGTTCATAGATATTATCCGCTTTGGGCCTTGGCCTAGCCAAGCCCTCACGGTTTTGCTTTTCCCAAGGCCTTCCCAAGAGGTCACCCATCCTAGTACTACTCTCACCC
>JAOQMP010000124.1:71873-84066 GCA_027563575.1 Erythroxylum pedicellare | reverse complement strand
ATTAATTATAATACTTATTATTATTATTATACAAAATTAATTTTGTATAATAATAATAATAAGTATTATAATTAATTATTATTATTATTATTATTATCATTATTATTATAAGTAGAAAATTTATAATATTAATTAATAATATCAGTAATAGCGATAATTAATAATAACAATTATTATTATTACAAAATAATTAATAATAATAACAATAATTAATAATTATAACTAATAATGATGATGATGATGATAATAATAATAATAATAGTAATAAATTAATAATAATAATATAATTAATTTCATATAATAATAATAATAATAATTAATGACGATGATGAAGAGTTTAATAATATAATTAAGAATAAAAAATTACTTATGTTGAGAAGAGTATTTTTAACATTTCCTTATATGTTTTGTTTTTAATCTTGGAGTAAGAAATTTTGTACCATAATCTTAAAAGGAACTAAAAATTTCTATCCTTATATTGTGAAAATGAAACAAAAATAGATAAGAATAGTAAAAAAAAAACTATAATGAATATAACTTTTACGTCTCTATTATCTATCATCTGTTCTCACCTGTAAAAACAACAACCAATCGCTAATTTATAGAATTAGTCAAACATTTTATACGACATGTGTATAAGGATACAGAAAAGCAAGAGCGGCCATGTGCCTTATCATTGATTTGTTTTTTTTAGAACAGATAATGATAATGAGCGTAGAAAGAGCGCCAATTTTCTAACTATGAGTATATATAATCATGATTAGATTGGACCTTCGGCGCATAAAATACAAATTCTATTTTGACCTGACGTTGGTAACAATTTTCTCGAGGAATCATGGAGTATTGGACTGCACTAACTACATGCATTACATCTCATTCAAGATATACATACAGTTGCCAAGTGAAGACAGCAATTGCGTCTGCATCAATTACACCATACGTCATAATTCTAGTGTTGTCTATTAATATTAGGATAGACCAACTTTTTGAATTATTAAATTATAAGAAAATTTTAATTAAAAAACCAGAGAAGTGGATGACTTTATTCTTTAATATTAGTATGAAAAACATTATTAAACTGTATTCCCATGAAACATGCATAGCATGATTGGAGCTAATGACTGGATTGGCTATTTCAGGAGTCCAATGAACGCTTGATCAAGCCTTGAGACCAAATGTATCCTAATGGGATGAGAGTAGGTTAATCCCTCCTTGGAATTTAACATAAGATCCGACAATGTCTCCTAGCTGAAGGTTGATGTGAGGATATTGCTAATATGCAATGTCAAACACTACTAATGACTTGGGTTTATTATTAGAAACTGTTTAATTTGTTATACAGTAGAGAAAGATCCTTTTCTTTTCCTTTACTTCTATCCTCCTACTATCGACCAAATTCATGATAGGCATGTTTTTCGACGTTCATGATTTCACTAATTAGACAAAACTACTATCTAATAAGTTTATAGAAAAATTAAAAGTTAAAATTATGATTTCAGCTTGAGATTTTCTAATCAAAATTGAAATAAAATTTTAACATTTATAAATTTAGATTTTAATTTCAATATATATTCAAAAAAAATGTATAAACAATATGAATTAATAATCTCAAAGTTAATATATGATATTGGTAAAGAAAAAATTAAAATATTAATATTGAATTTTTAAAGAATTTATTTAGATTTTTATAAAAAATTTTGAAAAATAATTTATGTATTTCATAAAACAGGAACATGATAGTGATAATGCTGATATACTGTGGCAAAGCAAAGGTCCCGTCACGACGAAGAGACGCTAGATAGACTCTACCCATCGCTAATTGCCTTACGCAAAAGGACTCCCAGAATGGAGACATACCGTGACTCTTGATGATTCAACTAAATTAATTAATTGTTATGACAAGTTATGTCATCCGTTCTGATGTACCCTTTTTAATCTAACCATTCGATGGTAGGACTTGAGAGTGCAAACCTTTTCCTGTAGTTGCCACTTGTTTAATTATATATTATATAATGATTTGCGTGCTATTCATTTTCTGTTTTAACTTGCAGATATCCCACTAGTTGACAGACACTATGTGCTCTTCTAGTTATTATGTTCTATCTTGTTCCATTCATTCATGAAAAGAGACTTTAGCTTTGCAAATTAATGGAAAGCACTAAGCTTACACATACTAAAAAATCTTTTTAGCATCCAAGTGCAATTGAAACTCATCCGTAAATTTCTTATTAGTCGTTGCGAAAGTGTTTTATTTATTATTAATTAATTGGATCTAATTCTTTGAGTGATTTATTTGTTAATCCATTCAAATATTTTGTCAATTAAATCATTAATTATTTTGTTAAGTAATTCACTGGAAATTTATCGTTAATAATTATTATACGTTTTAAATGATTATTCAATTCATATTAAAAAAATAAGAAATGTTCATTCTGTATTTAAAAATAAATTAGTTATTAAGGAAAACCTTAATCATATTAGAGTTGATTACAGATTCTAAAAGCAGTTTAAATTATATAAAAACTTAAAAGTAAACGTCAGCCACTCCCCAAGAGAAGCTAGTCGCTGAAAATTTGGCCACATAAGAAGCAAAGTCGTAAGTTATAATCATTAATTATCTTATATGCAACAATATTTTCTCCACTCATATTTTGTGTTTGTTTCTCCCACAAGTCAGTGACCATGATGAATCGACGATGGGCATCGACGACGATCTAATATTGTTTAATGACCTGTGAAGACAAGATGCTTTTATTTAGTTGATCTCCACTTTGGAATGATCTTAGTGTGACATTGATTTATCCCATCGTGGCAACCGCAATGATAAACATATTAATTAAAGGTGTTATTAAGTGTTCCAAACTATATTGAAGTCTATGCTAAATGGTCAAAATTTTTCACGATGAATAAAAAAAAAAGTTAAATTAAGATAATTCAATTATTTTTCTAAGGAATTGGCGTATGTAAGTGAAAGTCTAGCTAATTGAAGGACTTCAAGGGTCAAACGTGCTTCCTCTCAACAAAAATGATTAATATTATTAAATGTCTAACTCCTTGTGAGATCCAAAGATTACATTCCACGTCATGTACATGATCATTCTCCAACACTCAATCACTTTGACCCTTCTTCTATAAATAGTTGTTCAATTGGATTCTGCCAACAAATTACATTAGAAAGATCATTTTTTTCCCCTTAAATAATATGCTCTACGACTCCCATGAACAATTCTCTTTGTATTTCTGATCTTTCTCCTTCCTCTAGTGGAAGAAGAGATGATGATGATGCATCTGACGAGAGTAGTTGGACTATGTACTTGGAGGATTTTTTTGCTAACCAAGTTCATGATAATCATGATTCTTCAACTTTAAATGATGAAAGTTCTTCTGTAGTCTCTGATGCTGCTTCTTCGGTTGGGAAGAAGTCCTTACACAGCGAACCAGTTGTTGAGTCGTTTTCTACTGATCAGAAAAGCTGTAACAGGTTTAGTTTCAAGAAGAGAAGAACCAAAGAAGCTTTCGTTGACGATGCTTTGGAGGATACAGCAAGTTCTCCCGCACATAGTTCCAAGGTCTGACCGTTCCCTGATTCTCAGTTTCTCACGGTTCCTTTCCCTTTCTTTTAGTAAGCTGATTTTTGAATGCGATGCTAATGTAATGGATATAATTTGCACACAGTAACAAATTATCTTATCTACGTTCAAATTTTGGCTGCTGGGAATAGGTTTATGATCTCAACAACCAGTTCAACAACAAAAAGCTGAAAGATTCCATGGGCATCTCCCAAGTAAGCTAAAAACAGCCATTCATTTAACTTTACTTCCATGGTTTCAGTTCTTCGATTGCCTTTTACATCAATGTTTCGTGTACCTAACCAGAGTTTGGTTTTGTTGTAATAGGAGAAGGACGATGCTTCATGCAAGGGACAAGAGGCACGTGATTTGGGATTTATTGGCAATGAAAATGACACTACAGAACTAAAGAAAAGGGGTCTGTGCTTAGTTCCAGTATCCGTGGTAGTGAATTTTCTTGGTTGATTCAGCTTTACTCTCTCAGCTCAGGACCACATTCCCTGTGCCAAACATATGCTGCATGAAGACGTGAGCATAAACAAGGATGTTGCTTCCATATATAATGAATGAGATTAAGATAAATCTTTGCATGTACTATCTTCAGCAACCTGTGAAATTTATGTACCATTCATGTAAAATACCTCGTTTCATGATCTGGGTTTATCATAGAAAGAAAAATCAAATCTGAAATATCCATGCATCAAGTTTTGAATTCCAGATAATCGAGATATTCCTATCTACAACTGTTCGACATATTCCTATCTACAACTATGATATTGTAACAATTACAATTTTGGTGCACAATTTAAAAGACTACCCTAAAATACTTTGTTGGTTTAATGTGTTGATCAAGCTAATACATGATATATGTGGCATTTGCAAGATAACGGACATAGTTTTGTTCAGGTCTTCTTGTTTCTAGAGTAAGTGACGTACCAAATTTTGGAAGGAAAAATTGGTATAAACGCATTCGTGTCACGTACCGACGTACGTGTGGACAAACTAAATCTGTTTTTCCAATCAATCGTCTCTGACGGTCATTTTTGTTCACCAAGAATGCTTAGAGTTACTTGGTGGGTTGTTCTTTAATTTGACTCACCATCAAACCCCCACATACTGCATAGAATCAAGCTTTCGTAAGCCATAAGCCGCATGTCATTCTCCAACTTTCGTTAGCTTTAATTGATAAATTCGACACACTATCCTGGTATCTACTTAATTTCAAAGCTTTCGGTTGAGTATCCGAAAGTTTGGGTTTTATTTTCCTGATGATGGCTTGATATTTTCAACGATAACCTAACAACCCCACTTAATCCTCCAACTCATTAAGTGTGACGGTTTAAAAGATGTTTACAAACCAACCAACCATTTAATTCTTTGTTTATCTCTAGCTAGCTCCCTCTGCTTTTACAATTGATGTGTCCATATCGCTCGGAGTTTGAAGATACCCTTCTCATAAAAATTAAATTATGATAGTTGTTCTTCTATTAAATTCCATCCCATTTGGAGAATAAGAATTAAACTTGTTGATTCAAATTCCATCACTCAAAATATTTATTGTAAATATCTGGACCCTATTTTGATATATTTCTTTTTTTGCCCAATAGTAAAGTACAACATAATCTTCGCGGAGTAATTAAACAAAACATGTCTCCTGATTAATCAACAAAACTTAGAAATCTGCCCAAGTTTTCAATAAAAGAATCGTAAAAAATTACAACTTCTCGTATTATAATTTCAAATCAAAGAAATCAAGTTAAAACTTTTTCAAGATATGAGATCTAAAAAATATTTAATTCATTCAAACAAAGAATTACTAATAATAAAAAAATTGAATACTAAATTATTTCAAATTATTCAAATGCGTCTATATTGCAATTCGAATCTCATACGTCCAAGCATAACAAATTTTGTAACTTTAAATCAATAAAAAAGATGTATCTTGTTCTATTTGTATGTCTTTAGTACCCATCAGTGTTATGAACACTATACTAGTGTCAATAATATAGTTGATTCCAGTATCAATCAATATTGAACACTATACTAGTGTCAATACTATATTTGATTCTAGTATTAGTCAATATTAGATATCGTTTCGGATAGTTTCTAAAAATTACAAAGTGGTACTGAATTTTTTTAAAATTACAAATTTGTTATTTTAAAATAATCTGTCAATATATTGTGCTATATAATTTTTAATTTTACATCAACCGTATCTCCAAAATCATAATATTATGAATTTGAAATTACTATCTCTTTATTTCTATTAATATTATTTTTCATATATTTCACATAAAAATAATAATCACAATTATTATAAGAAAAAAAAGATCTTTAATCATCATACACACACACACACACACACACACACACACTAAGAATAATGTAAAGTATTTAAAATGTTACAATTTACATCATATAAAGAATAATTACATCAAAACATCATACAGTAAAAATAATAAAGGTCCATAACTCTATAAGTATTGTAACAAGAGTTCATGCAGCGGAATACATCCAAATAGAAGCGAAACCTAATATAAAAATACTTACAGTTAAAAGTTTTATATTTATATTGTATATATATATAGTTTAACATATATATCAAATATAAGTGAAATTAAAACAAAACAAAAGAAATAAAAACCTGAAATTTCATTTAGTCAAATATCTACTTAAATCACATTGACTCCAATTTTTACTTAGTACAAAATCCTCGTCATTGAGAGGAGTCTAATCAGCGTTATCATCATTCAAATTTATTGCACCAAGTGACCTATAAATATCTTTTCATCTAAGATTAGCTTCCAAGTCACTATTATCTATCAAACTTAATTCCTTAGAAACTCAATCTACTAAAATATCGACATGGTTAAGGCAAATCGAATATGTAGAACTACTTGTTCTATTAAGATTCCAGTAAACAAATAAGATTAAATTATTAAGAAATTATATTCAACTTAATAATGATAATAAAATATCTTTCTTGAAGTTTTAAGTTATATCAAACAAAGACAAATTGTTCAATCTTTTGTGTTCCAATCTATTAGTTTTCTTGGAATTAATGAATTCAATTGTGCTTTAATTCCTTTCACATTATTTCACTCATATATTGACTTAGAATTTGAATTACAAATCATTTTCATTCTACAACACCATTTCAAGATTAGTCCTACTAAGCAACTGTAAGACAATAAAAGTAACCTTATAAACAAAATCAAGTAACGATTAATTTTCAACTGGTAACAAAAGTTAAAAAAATATATACCTGAATTAAGTTTGCCTCTTTGACGAATTGTAAAGGACTTCCCAAATTCATCAGAAACATTCTTATACACCTCCATTGGTGAGCTGAGGAAATCTTTCATAATCTCATGAGCAACAATTATTATAATAGTTAATATCATTCTCTTATTAACTTCAACTTTCTTTGTAAAACTTAGCCTAAAATAAACACTAAGATTAAAAAATGTCCTAGCTGCAAATAATAGAGAGTAAAGTTGCCTTTTTCTTATCGTTCATTGGTGATTGCAAGATAAGGTATACAAAGAAGGCTTAGTTTTCAATTTGGCTTTAATTACTTTCTTTCCCCTCTACGACATTATAAAAATTAACTCATTAATGTCTTCTCATCACTATCAGTCATACGAAGTACTCTGACTAAAAGCTCACAAACTCGGATGATAGATTGACGTTGAAACCAAAATTTATGATCTTCAAGTATAATTCTACAAACATCCATTCACTTCATTAGACCCAACATACTAAGATGAAACTCACTTATTACTTGTGAATATTTGGCTGAGCTCCTTCTTCATTAAAACAAAATGTTGAAGCGATAGGAAATTAGTCATAAATCTTATAATAGTAGGACGACACAAATTCTTACCATTGGTGAAATGTTTTTCATTAAATTTAGGATTAATGTACGATTATAGATGAACTTATTCACTTTTCTTGCTTTTTACATAGTTTTGTCAATGATAGTAAAGTATCTAATATCTCCTATATTTTTCAACAGTAGGTTAATACAATGTGTAACACAAAGAGTACAATAAAAAGAATTACACTTATTTTGTAACATTTTTCTAGCTACTTTATAAGGAAAATCATTGTTCGTGATAAATTGTAAAATGTTTTTAGGTCCAACTTCATTAACAGCTTTATTAAATATCTAAAATGGAGTATTATCATTTCTAATAAGGGTAGACTCGTCAATAGACTTCAAAAATATTATTTCCTTAGTAGAATAAACCAAAAAATTAATAATAAACTCACTTCTTCTATTTATCCAACTATCATAAATAGGACTAGTCAGAAGATTACCTTTATAGTCATCAATTGAAAGAACTTTATATCATAAACTGTAAGAGGCAATAACATTCATTATAGGCTAGTAAGAGTAAGATTAAGCAGCATTGAATGATGCATTTGCATTATACCACCATCTAGTTGTAAGGTCCCGATCATGCTTCTCATATATAATATATATCAAATATACGTAGTGAAAAATAAAACAGAACCTCAAAAATCAGATCTACTCATGAATATAGATATAGAAGACAAAAACATAAAATGTAAGATGCACCTTTCTAACGATCTCCTTCATTTTTTCATCTTCTCCGCGTTGGGTTGCTGTAAACCACAACGATTAATGTAGACCATCTTTAATAAAAGTCCACACGAAGATAGAGGGATGAAACCTCACTAGGAGATGACTAAAATTCTTTCTTTGTGCTAGCAAAGACAAGAACTCTTGTGAGAGTTAGAGAGAAAAAGAATGTGTGTGTAAGAAAGAACCTTTCTTTTCACTTATATCTTACACAAGATGTACAAAAATTATCTCTATTTTCTGCACCATTTGGCCTTTCATAACCCCCATCACTAATGTAGAGTTATGGGAAGTTAATGGTCATGAATAATATGCATTAATGAAAGTTATGGGAAGTTAATAACCATGAATAACATGCATTAATGGAAGTTATGGGAAGTTAATGACCATATTGGCAGCCAACAATACTTATTTCTAATTCATTCCATATAACATTTTCTACCACGATTGCATCACGATACAATCTTGAAACATTCCCTTATATCTTGAATTACCATTTAAGATCAATTTACTCATCCTTCGAATCTCCTATGTGTGTGACCTATTAGGTTCCTGATTATGTTGGTCACTTAAAATAACATTTAATTCAAGTAAGTCAAGAGCGGTAACGAACAACAGATCATGACCCCCAATTGACCAAAAAATCAGTGGTTTGACTCCGAACCCTTTCATACGCAATGTTACCATGCAATTTGTCCTTTCACTATCTATACCTTACTTAGAGCAAAGCATGGTCAAAGCGTCAACTCTCACTAGACTGACTACCTCATATTTAGTCTAAGTGATATTATATCTTGTCCTGAGAATCTCATTATTCTATGTATCATTAAAGACTCTCTTCATGACACATATCTACACTGGCCAAAGACCCCCTAGTAATGATCCCAACAAGAGGTTGTGGGTATCATCTCCTTCTATCAAAAGTGGTGAATCCTTTATTAACTATTCAATTATCTCTGAATACCTCAAACTGTACCCAATCACCACCCTATTAGTAACTCCTGAAAGGCACCGATGAATAGAGTCAAAGCACACGATCAATATCTAAGATATCCTTGAGCACCTCAAGTCAAATGATACTTACCGCCATTGCTATAATGAGACTATCATTGACACTGGAATAGAATATCCATATGATTGTCTCATAATAGGTCAATCCAATGTACTTACTACCCTTAGTAAGCATCCACATGTTAACTCTAAACAACTCATGTTTATAGCTTATGAGATATACTGCTTGATCCAATCAAGGAGTATAACATGTGTTAGTCTATTAGAATTAAAGATATAGCATCTCATTAATCCTATAACTAGGGAAGTTTAGATACTAACATAATTACACATGATAAGAATCTCATAATCATGATCTCATCATAATTTCCTTCATGCTATATCTTATATCAAGGACTTCATTAATTTAATTTAAGATCAACATCAAATTCATAAACATATAAGCATCTAAATAATGAAAAATATCTTTATTAATCATAAAATGATTTGTACAATAAGTGTTAAAGGTGATTGCATTTAGAGCACTTCTCTAACACTAGTCAATGTCATGTCCATAATATAAGTTGTTTCTTTAGATTTTAAGGCACTATGAATTGAAGGTTGAGCTCTAAGAGTTGTTCATATAGCAAAAAAGTTAGACATCTATCTTCTTCTTTTCCTCGCATCAAGTGTAACAGTACCTTCTTATTGAGTGGGAATACCACCTTTCTCATCTCCAATATCATCCTAACCTCCACAAAAAGAACTTTCATTACCAATTTCGTAGTTCAACTTTGTCTTATGTCTTTCTTATGATGATGCTCTTTAAGCAAAATTTTGTCATTTCACGTCATTCTTCTAACATTTTTACAAGGATTTACATCACATGTGAGCCTAACTAAATGTTGTTTTTAATATGGTGATTCCCCTATCTTTCAGATGCTTGTTATAATACAAAAAAATGGTATAATTCTTCATTATAGGAAACAATCTACTATAAGCCCAAGTGAGATCATCAAATCTTTTTGAAACGATTGAATTTTCAAAAGTACTTAAACTTCCCTTCATTTATTTGTAATAAGAACAAAAATTAAATTAAATTAATAACTTCATTTCAAAATAATAAGAACAAAAAGAGCAACAACAAATTATCAACAATCATATGATAGACACACATATGAGTTTCATGAAATTATGTAAATGGTTCCTAAATAAAATTTAAGACTTAAGCACATTTTATCTAAGAAATTCTCATATTTCTTAACCCAAACATCATAGAGGTATATATATTAATCCTGATGTTTCTTAACCCAAACATCAAAAAATCCATTAATTTTTAAACTTTCACAACTATAACTTATTTTATATGGTTACATAATTCAACCATAAAATCACAACTATAACTCATTTTGTCTGATTATATAATTTAACTATAAAGTCACAATTATAACTCATTTTTTATGATTACATAATTCAAATATAAAGCTCACAATTATAACCTATTTTGCTTGATTACACAATTCAACCATAAAGTTACAACTATAACCCAATCTATTTTATTACAATTCAACTATAATCTCATATTTATAAGTTGTTTTATATGATTATATAATTTAACCATAAACTTATAACTATAACCCATTTTTGTGATTATATAATTCAATTACAAACTTATAACTATAACTCATTTTATATGATTACATAACTTAACTATACACATATCTATAACTCATTTTGCGTGATTATATAATTCAACCATTAACTCACAAGTATAGCTCATTTTGTATAATGACATAATTCAACTATAAGCTATTGTAAGATTACATAATTCAATTTAAAATTATATATAACCCATTTAGTAACAACAACTTTGTAATAATATATAATCCAATTTGTGCAAAAAATAAACAATCCAAAACATTCAAATAACCAACCATTGTTATCATTTTTTTGCCATTCTTACTGTGTTTCGGTTACTAATTTTAATCTTTCATTCATTAATTTTTTACTATGACTTTCACTCTCTATCAATCTATTTGTGGCAATATTTTATTCACTAATTTTAATTAACATTGTTGACAAGACAACAACACAAACAACATAATATTTTTTTAAATGAGACAACATAATATTTCATTCAATATTACTCAAATTCCAAAAACACAGACAATACAAAATGTCATTCAATATGATTATTTCATTTAACACAGACAACACATAACACATAGTTGGCAAGCCTTGATCCACTCAACCGTGATGGCGAAGGATGATGACGGAAGATAAAGGTAGAGGATAATAAGTTGTATGGGTTGTACAGATGGCGTTGTAGGGTCCAACGAGCTACGAGTGCAACGACTGTGACTGCAACGATAGAAGGAGACAGGTGGTGATTGGACGCGTTGGTAAGAGACAGTGAGAGCTAACCCAAGAGAGCCGGTCGAATTAGGGGGGAGTAAAGAAGGAGATATGAGGATTATGGTTAACAAGTTTTCTTTTTTGCAATTTAATTCTCCACTTAAAAAAAAACTATAAATTTGGCTAGTACTTAACCATAATCCTAAATGCCAACCAATTTGAAAAGGTCAATAATAGAAATCAATATAAAATTGATTGTTTCAATATTATTTATAGGGATGACAATAAGTTGGACTTTAATCGGTTGGGCCTAGATCTAAACTCAACCCAAACCTTTATTGGGCCCAAGACTTTTGGTTGACTTCGTTTTTTTCTTAAATTTGATCTTAATTCCAAGCCCAATCAAAATGGGTTGTGCCTATATTTTATTACCATCTTTAACTATTTTTCGATAACAATTGGTATGATACATGTTAAATCAAGGTTTATTATTAATGATTTTGATGATAACCATATAATGTTTTAAAATTTAATTTGGATTTATTTTTTGTATAATTAATGATCTAATTTTCGAAAGAAAATAAAATCATAGGAGAAATGCTTCCTTTCTAGTGTGAACCTTCCTAATAAACTTACCTTATTTATTTCACAATATCCGGAAGAATCTTGT